>JABUQX010010143.1:60000-69501 GCA_015478945.1 Trachelipus rathkii | reverse complement strand
TAGGATAGCTATTATGACATGTTGGTGATTTTTTAAGGAAATGATTGAATGTCTATGGATTTATTTAGTCTAGACCTTGATGTTGAAATTGAAAAACTTAGAAATTACAGTGCACATTAGTTTATTAGTATAAGTATATATATATTATACTAGCCTATATATATATCTTATATATTGCTATATTATTATAT
Source organism: Trachelipus rathkii (assembly GCA_015478945.1). Lineage (NCBI taxonomy): Eukaryota > Metazoa > Arthropoda > Malacostraca > Isopoda > Trachelipodidae > Trachelipus > Trachelipus rathkii. Next base: position 69,310 of record JABUQX010010143.1, on the reverse strand, counting down.
ATATAGTAACTATAGTTTGTTTGAATGAAAAATGCTATAAACTTAATATATTATAATATATATATACTATTATGTAAAAACGACAATAACTACTACTGCAGCAATAAATGTTAAATCCGATTAAATGAGGTAATATATAAAATCTATTTATATACTACTACTAATATACATACATATATATACGAGTAGTGATTTATAATATACTATATAAATATATATTATTATATATAATAGTATATATAGGTAATTAAATAATAAATATAATACTTATAATAATAATACCTATCACTATATAGTACCTATACGTACTTACCATCATACTATAATATACTACTATCCTAATACTATAGTGGATATCTATATAGTAGGTTATACTGATATACTATTATTATATAATACTTAGTTATGATATACTATATGGTTTGTCATAAGTTAGTGATGGCAGTAATAGCTTATAAAAATACTATATACAAAGAATGGTATACCATATACCACAGTACTCAAATACATTATACGTCATTAATAAAGCATGAAAATGAAAAATCATAGACTTCTGATATAAAAATAGTTTAGCTACATGTTTTATCCTAAACTTGCTTGTGTATATTTACCCTCTGCCTATCTTAAGATAAATCTTTATTTTTGTTTCTCCATTACTTTAAGGAAATGTTTTTAATTATTCTTTATAAATATCAGTTTCAACTGGGAAACAAGGTTGATTTCAATTCATTTAGATTTACTAAAATATCAACTTCACCAGTCTTATATGTACGCTAAAGATTTTTGTTCTGGGTATGTTACACACTTACCAGTCAGATTTCCATTAACCTTAGCAGTTATATGAAAGCTCGGATAGATAACTTTTCACGCTACATGACAATACTTAATTCAACCAACAATTGTTAAGAAATACCGGGTATTCCTCAATAATTTACTTTCCATGAATTACTTTCAATTAATTAATACAGATATTAAATATTAACTTTATATTAAACTCCTATTGCGTAGTCAGTTTACTTATACAAAATTTCATCTATCATTGCAAAAAAAAATTTTGACATTTCAGTATTAATATCCATGTCAACAAATTTCAACCCTTTCACTTGATCGGAAACAAATCATAATTTCGATTTTTATCTCCTGCTAATCGGTTATATTTTCTCCTGTCCATAAAATATAAATCTTTAACTCATGTTTAACAGTTCTTTATTACAAACTAGCCATACTTATGTATAATGCTACTATTCATAATTTACAGGCTTTAGCAAAAGGCAGATGTCACAGATAGTCCTACAGGAACCAGTGGAAGATGATATTGGGTGCTTCTAGAAGACGGGGATCGAAGAACAGATGATGAAGTCGCAGTTGCTCGAAGGGAAGAAGAAAGCTCCATTAAGTTACGACTGGCACTTCTGAGTGTCTCTTTATAGCTTCACCAGGGGTATATATATTTATAATATATAGTAATGGTAAAGGCAAACAACATGCACTATCATGGACAAAATTAATGTTCTTACGTCTTCGGACAACAACACAAGATAGTCATCCATCAGGCCCTCATACACAATATATTATAATATACGAATTTTATAAAGTACAGAAAACTTTAAAAGTACAAATAAACCGAACTGAAGGGAAGGGGGAAAGTGAGTGTCATCTCTCCACAAAGGCACGCCGATATCCTCTCTCACCAGTCTAGGAATAAACAATATTAATAAAGCTTTACAATTCCCCTAATAAAAAATAAAAAATTAACTAATATCCACAACTAATATTTAAATAATACCATCAATAACAGCATAATCATTCGATCGAATACCAATACTAATATCAACGATAACAAGGAACAAATAATCAATAATCATAACTAATAAAACCACTAGGACATTAAACCCAACAACTAAAGTACACGTCGATCACGAGCCGTAAAATTACCATATGAAGGATGCGTTGCAGTAGCGGAGCAATACTGCTTGACAAATGTTAAAAAATTTGAGACTGAAGTTGCAATTGAGGCGGAGTTAAAAAAACAAAAATTATGTTGAAGGTAGATAAAAGTAAGTTTTGGAACGATGGATGCTCACGAATATTCTAGAATTTCTGAAGAAACTTGATGTACATTAATTTACTCGAAGACAGAAAACATTACCGTAATGTCTAGGGGTTTTATTATTATATTATTTACTTATTTATTATGTAATTATTCATTTATTATCTACTATTATTTATTACTGCTTAAAGTATTGCTGTCACAATTATTTATGTTACGATTGCGTATTATCAATATTACTGTTATTATTTGAAATTTTTCGTATTATTGATGTTATTAGTATTATTATTTTTTATTCTTTATTCTATTTTTTATGTATTTTTATTATTTCTACTGTTCATAATCTTATTTTTTAATTTGTTAAGTTTAAGTTTCTGGTTGGCAACAGTTTATAATTTAATATATTTCTAGACCTGCCATGACTGACACTTTGTGTATCGAAACGTCGTCATAAAATAAATGCTCAAATATGCATTTGTCTCCTCTTCATTCTGCGCGTTATTTAGTTTCAAACAAAAGTTCATCCTCCATTCCTATATCAATCATACTTATATATATATATACTATATATATTATCATTATATATACTATTATATATATATATATATATTATATATAATATATTATAGTAAATATATATATATATATATATATAACGAATTATATTATAACACTATATATATTATATAGTATATATAAATATATATATAATATCTATATATATATATCTATATATATATGATATATATAATATATTATACTATATATATATATGAAAGTGGAGGAGTATGATTGAGATTTATATTGCGGAACAGTGAAGGAACCAGAGTGAAGATATATGATGATGTTAAATCAGGAGGGGAGGGGGAGGGACTGAAACTCATCAAATTAATTGACCTGTTATTCTAAAATTATTTAAGAGTTACTGGAGGTTATGGGATCTTAGGGATAAGACACAATTAGAAAGGAATTAAAAGTGAGCAAGCTAACTGAAGAGAGTTTTATTAAAGGAAAAGTATTTGAGAGACACTATACATATAAGTTCAGATGAATGGCTGAACAAGATGACAACTTATGCAATCGATGGCAGCTTCTAGTAGTGCAAAAGAAGTAAGTTTGTGTTTTGTTTCAGGGATAAGTAAGAAAGTGAGAATGGTAACACTCAACCAATGGTATAGATGGGCCATTAACTTGCTGAAATGATCAGGACAAGTGAAAGAGATTCGACTTGTGATTGGATGTGGGAAAGTTGCTTGTATCCAAGCGCTTGGGGTTGTGGTCAGTTTTGATAAGGGAACTGCAGAAAATATAATAAATTAGTTTATTCAAGTTGTTCGTAGAAGAATATATGCTGGTATTTTGGTTAAAAGACTGCGGATCAAGTGACCTGATGGGACTGACTGTTGAAGCAAACAAAGTGGCATTTTTAGAATGGAAGATATGTTAGAATAAGTATTTTTACATTGAAAGTAATGAGAGAAGATACACAGAGAATGAAGTTTACGTATACTTCAACAGGCATATGACAGATAGTTTAGGAAGCACTACTGGCAGCGTGTTAATGTATGGTGTTGGATGGTAGGTAGTTCGTTGAATTGGAATAAAAAGTATGCTGTTAAAGTGAAGCACATGTAGAAGAATAAATGGCGACGGTGGAGACGGCTGAATAGTGTTATATGATTGTAGTGGGGTGCAAAGGCATGGCATGTCGATTACTTCTCCATGGGTTCTTAATTTGTATCATCGCGATGGAAGTGAAGAAAGAATAAAGATCTAATGGCGGTGGCATGGGAGGGGGCGGTTAGGACTGGTGAGGAATAACAAAAGCTCGGGAGGCGCCTGCTTATCTGTATGCAGGATTGACGTTTCAGGTTTTGTGTGCGCTAATCTTGATGTAAAGTTCGACCTGGGAGAACTGCGGTAGAGTCGGGTTTGTGAAGGGTGGAAAAGGAACGGGGTATGAACAGTAGTCAAAATGTAAGGTAAGAGGTTAGAATGGTGGTGGTTGGGTGAAAGTCATGTTGAGACGATTGGATTAGGGAACGAACAAGTATAGGAGCTATAAATATTTACGGTATACATATTGGGAATTGAAAAAGGAATGGATAATCAATGACTCGATATAATCTGAAAGTTGACGCGGTTGCGAAACGTGGCGCTGGTGGAAATAATATCTATTGCCATAGACATAGTAAGAAGGGACTAATGTCTTTAGTATGGTTGGGTTCTGCATTAGGCTGTGTTGTTACTTGGTGTTTAATTCGCCTATAGTAAGTGAAACTATGGCTGTGCCCGAATGAAGGTGCAGTCTCTTTCAGATGGATAAATCTTGAAGGTGCTGAGAAGGAACGATAAACTGAGGAATGAATAGATGTTAGGGAACTTGTGTGGTGTTGAAGAATGGTGTGAACGGAGATAAGTGCGCGCGCTGTGTGTGTAATTAAAATAGTTTTGTTCATATGTGGAAAGCGATGGGATGCATAGTTGCGTTGGTTAAGCGGGGTGACTACTAGAGGCTGAGTCGTGCTCGTTGAAATCAGAGTGACTTGGCCGAGGACCAAAGAAAAAAGTGGAGTGAGTCAATAAATTTTTTTTATGTGAAGGAAAATGAATGTGAATTTAAGACACAAGCAAGAGGATTCAGTGTTATAATAGGACATAAGCAGCATGGAGTTTGGCATGGTGGCCTGGACAGGAAATGAACCCTGAACACTCAGAAATCACCCACAATGAGTGACTCATATTGATGTGTTGAAGCTTCATAGGGCTTATTCTTTGTCAATGGCTCTCACTCACACCTTAGGGTATGAAGACAGAGTTGTGAGGTTGTGGGAGGCGTTGCTGGCGCTTTTTTCGTTCGATTTCTGGTCGATGGTTTTCTACTGTATCTATTTTAGTTTCCAATATGAGTTGCACACCACCCTCACAGTTCTGCGCGGAACCAAGAACAGCGTTATATAATTATATATATCTATATAAATAATAGTATATATATATATACCTATCATATAATACTATATATTATAATATATATAATACTATATACATACTATATATATATATCATACTATAATATAATTAATCCATACTATATTATATATATATAATATATATATAATATACTATCATGATGTAGTATATAGTATACTATACTATATATATATACTACTACTATATATATATACTATTATATAATATATATATATACTATAACTTGCCTGTAAACTGTCTTGCATTGCATAATCTTGAAAATCAACTACCTTACCTGATTAAATAAACGTACTTTTTAAGTACGTTTGGTTACCATGGTGACTTCAATTTATTTTTTTACCCATAAAAGTATTAAATTATTTTTTGATGCTTACAGATTTTTATCAATTTCTAGTTTGATCCACCTGTAACCATTATTGATGTTCATGTAGTTAAACTTAGGATGACTAGATCAGAGTTCACCATAATTTTTTTTTTTAAATAAACGTAGAGGTGTGTTTTTCAAAAAAACACATTCCTTAAAAGCTGATAGTGACATTCAATAGCATTGAATAATGAAGTAGCAGCATAGCATAATTTAATCGTTACAACTCTTGGCAAAAATGGAAAATCTTGCCCATTAATTTAGATTTTCATATTTAGCTTTACTCATTTTTTGTTACCTTTGACTTTTGACCTTTGAATCCAAAATTTTAATTTGCTAATTTTTCACACCATCATAAAAATTTCAAACCCTATTTCACCTTAGTTGCAAATTTCAACTCTGATTCTGGATAAAATCCAATTAACTCTGTGACTGATGTACATATTTTAATTTCCCACCAATCACCATCACATTAACAAACACTCTACCCTAGGTCCCATTAACTTAGTGAGACACACACACGTAACGTTAGAATCAGAAAACTAGACTAGCCCCCTACTACTTGTTGTCCTTTAACACACGGAACCCCATAAGACGACCTCTGAAACTTGGATACTTCAATATTCGGTCTAACCATCAATACCTTGAAGAAAGTCATTAATTGAAAAAATTAATCTGATTATAATTACAGTATAAGATTAGCACTATAAGATCGATGAGGTGCGAAAGAGTTCAACGTCAAATCTTAGATGTCATGAGTCTAGCTACACTTGTAGGAAGGAACCCCATCTCCCTGTTGAAGTGAAAATGCAATAGTTTGGTTGCGCCATTAGCCACGAATTTCCTGCACATTCTATTTTCCGATTCCAGTTGGAATTACGCTAAGAGTTATGGCCACTAGTCTTGCATCTAATTCTTGAAAGCAGGTACCAATCTCAACTTGTGAAATCTGTATGCAATTCAACAGTAAAGCCATCTCTTGTTCTGGCATCTACCTTGAATTTAATGAAGTATTCCACATGTATTTTTCAGCAGTTGATCCCACAGTGACTGACTCTGTACTTGTATAGGCAGAGCATACTGCACAATTCTTTAAGTTTGTGTTATATTTCTCTAAAAAAGTAACCTTTGACCGATCTCAGATACCCGCTGATCTATTTTATTTCTCAGAGGCCTCAGGGCTCAATGAAACAAATCCTGGCCCCTTATACGTCATCGCTTGTGCCTCTAAGCTTTGTATTGTAATCTTTTGAAACATCAATGTATTGAGGGAAGATATATGCTGGGTTCTGCGTCAAACAGAGTGCCGGTTCAAGTGACTGAAGACGGACTGACTTCGGTGAAGGAACAAGGTGCCGTTAAGGATCTTCGGATAGCCAGGATGCTGGACTGGATCCAATCTTTACATTGCAAACAAAATGAAATTAGAAAATGAGGGGAGAATAGAATACAATTGCCTAACTTAGATCTTTATGATTTTGCAACACGGCCGTCATGATAGGGGTTTAATAGGGAAGCTATATGGCAGGTGCTTAGCACTGATATATTGGTCAGCTCACTGGACTTGGCGTTCCCACGGGTGCCAGTAGCGCTTCTGAATGGCCAATCCAAAAGGATGTTATGACGAAGTGAGGCGTATCGTCAAGCGAATAACGGTGTCAAAAACGTTGCCATTCGCGTTTTAGTAACTTAATAGCGGCAATGGAGGCAGGCTGTCTATTATGTCTCCATTGGTTATTCAAATTTGCTTATAATGGATGGGCTTATTGAACAGGAATTCGATGGTCGGGTGGCAGGGAAATGGCGTGTTAAGAATGATGCCGAGAATGGACATGAGTGGACGGTGCCCTACCTCTCTTATATGCGGATGATTTGGGTTTATGTGTTCGTGCTGACAATCTGAAAGAGTTCGACCGAAGGATTGGGTTAGCGAGACGATATTGCAGAGTGGCTGTTTGTAAACAGTAGGGGGGTTGAAAGTAAACGTAGATTCAACGTAAGTTAAAGGGTTATGGTTTCACGAGTTCTGAGGACATCCTCATGTTGGAAGTTGGTTAGATGGTGAGCAGGCTGAAACAAGGGTGTCTGGAGTTTAATATTCTTAGCGGTATGGGTGCATGAGAAGGGGAAACCGGGAACTGAGTTGCCAGAGACACAGTAGTAGCGAAACGTTGTGACAATGAGGGAAGTCTGCTGGAATCCTGTACATATACAGACCTCTGTTGGCGTGAATGTAAAGGACCTAAGTCTGATTGTGCGCTGGGTCCTTACAGGCCAGGCGGGTATCGTTGTTACTCCTGTGTTACTCGCTACTAGTAGGTGAGACTATTGGGTCTGGAATAAGGAAGTTAAACGCGATCCTAACAGATTCAATCTGTTCAGGGAAATAATCGGGACAATCTTCAGGGGGCAATATGCTAGTGTATGGGTCGAGGATCGAGTTTCAGAGTAAAATGAATAATGAACCCGTTATTCAGACAGAAGATTGATGTGTGTCCGCGTGGAAGTGGAATACGAACATATGAGAGAATGAACATGAAAGGTCACTTTGTTTAGACGATGGGCGTCGATTTTGGTCTTGTAGACACAGGCATCGAATCGATAGTCGGGTTGCGCTTAAGCCAGATGTATAGTGGGCGCGCGTGGCGTGTCGATGGGATAACCCGACCGACTGGTGCGAGACCGTAAGGACGACCAAGTGGTATTAAGTCCAAGTGCCGACCACGAATTGTCTGGAAGGAGAGAAATCTGTGAGTTTGGCCTCAGCAGGCGAGAATAAAGGTCATCCAATAGGAGTGAATGGCGGTGCTTTCTCTCCGTGCTTGCCGGGACCATGTCTGCTGCGCCACACTGCGCCAAGGGATACACCCCCCTTACCATTGACCGGATTTAACCATAAGTGGCGCGATCCCCGTCCGCGCGGTCCTGTGACAAGCTCTTAGGGTGCGATTTTCGTCTGTGTACCGATCGTGTCCCTACACCTAATACATGTACAGAGGGCGGCCGGTTAAGACTGGCTTTCTTTTCGCACATTTGTCATATGCTCGTAGCTGCTTTTCCTTTTTCCCGATCGCTTGCCTCGAGCCCGCCCACCTTACTTCCGCCAATCTTGGGAAAAAAGCAGGCAGACTAAACGAAAAAGAAAGAAGAAAGAGCTATATACCTATACTCATCACTAGAATTAATATATACGTAATAATAGTATATATCATATACAATTGAATTGCTACTATATACTACTATATATACTATATTACTATACATAGTATAAATATATATACATACTATATAATACTATATATAAGATATATATATATATAGTATATACTATATTATATATCATATTCAGGTTTACTTACTATAGAACCATCAGGTTTAATTGATTTATTTGTTACCAACCCTTGATGCGGGATCTTTCTCGTATTCTATTGCTTTTTCGCTACGTTTCTACATCCTTGAGCTAATGTGGAATTCGAAACTGACTACACTTTTTAAGTCGGTTTTATTGGATCATAGTTACTTTACGAAGTTAAAATTCTTCACATCTAAATTAAAGAACACCACAACATACCTGGAATAGGTTATCTACCTAATTTTTAAAACCTAATGAACTGCCTTAAATGATATACAGAAAAGCTATTATCCTTAAACATGACCCTCCCTCAGTGCAGTGTTCCTAAAGCAAGGCCCCTGAACAACCCCTTTTAAGGGAATAATTTTCCCAACTTGACACTCAAAAATGTTCCCTGGGGACGGCCAACCATAGTGCAAAATTGGTAGAAAGAGTCAATTGGCCTAACCAGCTTACTTATTTATTTAAGAAACATATTTAAACACATTTGAAGAATTTTAACTATCAGATACTACGATAAGCTATTTACCATCTCACAAGCACTCGTAAACCA
>JABUQX010010143.1:17500-55000 GCA_015478945.1 Trachelipus rathkii | reverse complement strand
CAAGAGGCAATGCAATACGGTAGCAAGATAAAGAAGAAGTAAATGAAACAGTATTGAAACGGATATCGAGAGAATGGGGGCATTACTAGGACGAAACCGAAGAAGCTCGTATTCGGGAGGCATGGAGATGCGCGAAAGGTTATTAATGAGTTAATATTGATGGAATACCTTCATATAGACATATAGTGAACAAGGGATTGGCGCTATTTTCGTGTAACTGATCGAATTTTCGATGTGGACATTTGATATGAGGGAGACTGTAGAGAAAGAGAACACTTCCAAGAGATTCTGCATAATAGTTTTTCGAGCTATAGCAGTAAATTTTGGAAAGAAGAGTGATATGTGAATCGTGTGAGGGTTTGATGGTGCAAAGTGATAGGAATAGGTATTTTTGGGGATGGAGGTTTATTACTAATGGGTATATGTGAGAAGAGTTAAGAGAAATGTGTGTATAATGTGCAGTGTATAGAAAGATGAATAATTAAACTAGTGTGACGGTGAGTTATGACGAACAGTTGAGAGACAAATGTACGAGATGAAGGAGTGATATGGATGTATTTGGTAATCAGTTGTGCATATAAAGTAAATTTGGAGGTATGAAGAGTCTGCAGTGAGCGAATTTGGATTTGGCATAGTAGAGAGCGTAATATACGCACGACGACAACTTTATATATATAAAAATTATGGTCAAGGGCACGAATATGAGTGCGAAAACTGGTAGATAAATTATACAACAAGTACTGAAATAAGTTTTATCTCAATAATAACCTCATATATCTTAAACTAATTCAATAGATTATAAACTGCGTAGTATATATCCATAGTAGAGACAAGAAAGATACATACTACTAGTATTTTAGAGAATCAAAGAGAGAACGATAGAGTATAGTACGTGAACTGAGGATTTCCCATATTCGATAGAAGATACTATAAGGCTGCGTTTCACGAAGAAGCTGAGAGGTAGATATTGTTTGGACTAATAAATTACTATATCATTGGAAACAAGATCAAATGATTGGCGAGAGCATAATGAGAGGAAGAAGAAGAATAAGAGTTAGCGAGTAATTTAGCCAATCCTTATATGATTATCTCTATGACAAACAAGGGACGTCAATGATAGGGTTCTATACATATAGCCTGGAAGCTCTATGGCGGTGTTTAGTAATAATATTATGGTGAGTGAGGACTAAGGCTTCTGAATTCATTGGACGATACCCAAATTAAATATAGTGACCGATAGCTCGAAATGCACGTTTAAATAGTAAGGAAGATAAAAAACAGAGATGTACAACAGTAGCTTGATTGGTATAAATAATACAATATATGCAAAACACGCACTGGAGATGAAGGCATGAGAGTATATATATGTCTAAATGAAGTCCATCCTTTGCGAGATATGAGCTATAAAATGTTAAGTTATATGAGAGGATGAGGTTTATATGTAAAGTATATTAGAGTGGGGCAGATAAAAGAGAGAGGATCGACCAGTGAAATAATAAGGGTTATAGAGAGATGATGGAGAAAGGCCAAGGGAGGAATGAAGTAGGATTAATAAGTAGATCTTTGTATAATATTAATGGCGAATCTGAAGATAGATGTATAATGAGCATGAGGATATGGCTAACTGAGGATTTGGAAACATCGAGATTGTATAAAAGGGGGGATTCGAAAGTCAAAATGTAGACCCGTAAGGCAGCGTACAGTTCATGTGTGTATGAGTGAGGGACACGTACTATATAAGTGATAAATATATGGTACATAGGAATCTATGCGTGATGCCATAACTATTGTAATCTCATGAGCGAGACAAGTGATACTTAGAGTTATATAATACGATGTAATTGCTGGATAATTCATGTTGGACACCTATGAGACTAGAAGAACGGATGATAGTCTAGGAACGTGTATGTAATAGGATAAAAGTTCTGACATACGAGAGATAAGGAAGGCTGCTGTCGGTAGCATATTATATATGTAGATTCTCGAGACGAGGTAGACTGTAAATGAGTGATACTTAACTTCATTGTGAGTGTCGTAAACGGTGCGTCATTAGTCTATTGAAGGGTATTGTAGTTACGATGGTATTTTGTATAGTTTAAGTAGTAAGCGAGTAGTACTAGGATCTAGGATATAGTGTCTAGTATATGAAGTTAAATCTAACAGAGCATATAATGAGTATTCCAAGTGTGTTTTCAGATAACATATCTTATAGGCTCGGAGTTGCTAGACGGATGAGATGAATAGATCATTGAAAAATGCAGGAATGATATAGTCGTATTAGTAATCTTAAGCTTAATGATATGGTATGAATGAAAGTCAAGTTGGGTATGAATAAGAGTAGAGTAATCATAAATATGAAGTATATGTTTTGGATGGCTTTGGTCAACGTGGTGGGAATAGGATAAATTGCATAGTATAGCTAGCGAGGTATGTGGTATCTTTTGTCACATTGTGCATAGATGATATTAGTGGTGGTGTGTTGGGAACCGACAGGCTGGGACACGACGAGATATGAGAGACAAGTGGACGAGAGTCAGTCAAAGAGAATGTTCCCTGACTCAGTCGAGAGTTAATAGAGTGAGAGTTTAGAGAGAATTAAACTAAAGAGGCGACAACTCAAGACGAAGTAGCCATGATAGGAGAATAATGGAAGGTAGGGGGGTGAATGGGTGAGAGTTGGGAGGTGCACTCTAAGTGACACGAGCGGATGAAGCCCTATCACTCTAATCCGACCGATTTACCTGATACGTGCGAAGAGACGACGAGTTCACGTGAGTCGACGCACTGAAGCCTCTATGGCGTTGCCGATGTCGATGCTGACTCGCGCGACCGAGTATCCTTGACCTAAGAAATGGTTACAGAAGGTGGTCTGTGCGCGCCGTAGTAAGTCGTCCTGGGACTTTCAGTTCGTCTTCTATCTGACCTGTTGTTATGATCCATATTATTCTCGTGTGTAGAATTTTATCTACTCCTAGTTTCAATCTTTCCCGATCATCCAATTGTGAATGAGTTGAAGAAAAATATGTTCCACCTAGAACAGTAATAATTACTTCGTAAAAAAATTATTAAATAATATAAAATAATATTAAAATATCAAAAGTAAACTAAAGCAAGTCTATAGGGAGAAAAGGTAGAAATGAAAGATAGAGAAGCTAATTTATATATAAATGATTATAATAGAAATAAATTTATATATAGTTAATAGTTACTATTCGTTATCGGATCACTAATTCGAGAATAAATTATTATAATTATATATAGTATATATATTATTTATTATACTACTAATATTTATAATTTTCGAGTCTTATTATATAGCAACTGATATTAAAGAACAACACACCAACACAAACTTATGACCACTAAATATAACTGGAATACATCTAATCATTATGAATATAACCTTTTATTATAATTACCTGTAATCCCTAAGTTCTACTATATATAATCATTATTTATAACTTTACATATAATAATTTAAAAACAACACACACACTTCTATATTTCTTTTTTTATTTTGAGTATCATAACTGTTTTACACTACACACCGCAGGAACTACATACATATATTGGATGAGATTTCTGAGGACCCTCAATGTATTAGCCCCCACTACAAGAAAATGTGAGATCACCCCAGAAACTATCACAATTTTCAAGTACAATTTGATGGGGTAAAACAGCAAAATCACGCAGCTCGTAGTATTTTAACCACTACTAAATAACGTATATTTTCGGGTGCAGTGCAAAACACCACACGAGTGATCTGATGTCTAGGTCCCAAATTGTATTTACGTATATGAAACTATTATTATTCAAATTATTATTTTCGTGACACTTAAATTTATTTATATTGACTTATTTATCATTATAAATTTTATTTCTATTATATACGTATCAAACTGTATCTAATACTTAGTATATCATCGTTTTGGTTCCGAAATTACCTTCAAGCCCACTCACCACTCACCTACACTGTAATGATATAGTATGTCATGAGATCTTATTAATTCAGCACAACAATGCACATATGAGGTTTTTGATTTGTAGGGAAATCACTATCTGGTGTCATCAGAATATTATTATAAAAGAAAAAAACATAACGTAGCGTTTTGAAATATTTCCGAGTCAGTTGAGTTGTAGCACAAAATTTCCTATAAATCTAAAAAACTAAATGACTGCATATTTGGTGTCAAATACGTTCAATACAAAGCACCCTGAAAGGTCTCCAGTCAAATCTAGATTCGTAACTCTATACAACACTATTCATAGTATAGTAGAAGTTGATTTAGACAAATATCTGGTCAATTGAATGTAAAAAAAACTAAGGTGTCATAGAGCAAAAAATGAAAACGTCATCGACAACAAGAGACGTACAAAAGAGACTTATCCAGTAACTTCCTCGTTCCTATAAAAATAAAAAATAAAGCAGCTATCCATAATATCCTAATACGTAATATATTTGAGTCCCATTGACATGAAGTACAAACCAATAGACAAAGGTGTATGAAACGTTGAGCTCAGATTGCCGTATGTGATCTCCTACATCTACCAAATTGTCTGACGAGATTACAAGGACACCTGAGCTCTTTACTGGATATTCTATAAACATTCTTACGCTTGGTATATCCTATTGGGGCCTGGGGCCGGTAATCGATGATGAAGGTGATTCCCAGGTACAGATCTCAACCATAATATTTTGGCCAAAGAGAATGCTCGCTGCGTTGTGTAGTATAATTATGCTTTGTTGCGATAAGACTAAAAGTCAAATATAGATTGGGTATATTTTCAAAACTATTGAAATAATGATAAAAATTATGATTATCACTATCAGTAGTAATAAAATATTCATATTTATGAGAATATTATATCTATTTTTTTTAATGTAATTTAGATTCTAAAATAAATACTTAGATATATTATTGAAATAATAATAAGTTCATTGTCATATATATTTACTGACATTCTATGAAATAAATCCAAATTTCCACAGTGTATAATCTGTAAAGTGATGGATCAAATTGTTCACACCTGAAATATATAATAAACAATGACCTCCTCACCTAACATTGACTTCAATGACTTTTAGTTTTATATTCACGAAAATAAATAGATACATAATATATTTATATATATATGATAGTAGTAATACATATATGATATATTATCCTTTACATTTTATTATGATTTTATATTTTTTTTCTGATTTTTTTTTTGAAGCTTTTGCTCATTCCCACATATTAAATAAAATGTTTATTATCTTCTGCTTTATGGAATTTAAACGCTAATCGAGATCCCCTTCTTATTTCTTCATATAAACAATAATACCAGAGGTTAAAGCGCAATAACATTTAAATATAATCAAATGAGACTAAATGTTCCTGTTTAGGAATCGTTGAAATATAACCCAACAACCATCACAGGATAAAAAAGAAATAATAGAGAGTGCCATAATAAAAATGGCATCCAGCTCAGCCGTGAATGCCAAGTATGCAGATCATGAGAAAGTTAGTGTTGTTATAGTACAGTGGCGGTCCGAAGATAGCAATGATCTGAAAACTTTTAAAAACCGATATAAGCTCATATATGATAATAACATATTATAACAAATGGCAATTATCAATACATATATCTACCATACTAAGAGAAAATAAATTGCCTCTTCCGAACTAAAGGCCTGTAATATATCATGGGATGTTCTAAGTGAAGTATTTTTTGAAATCAAAATGTCAAATATAACACGTTTTCAATGAGAGATATAAATATGTCACAGAGATTTAAAGATAAACAGTTGGAGTTGGCTTTTGTAGGAGAATTAAACCAAATTTCGACAGGCCTGGAGCTTTCTCATAAAATATGGAATATAATTAGATATGATGAACGTGAGATTATTATATTAGCATTTTTAAATTTTATAACAGAAAGACAAGGGTTAAAGGTTCATCGGAGACATGTGACCAATGGGTCACGAAGTTAATCGTCTTGCTTATTTTGGGTAGTGGCCAAAAGCATTACCTAAAAAGGTTATGAAGAACTTTTTATGATTTAAGTATAAAACAAAACCTTAGATAAACCCTAATAGAGCCTACCTTAGGAATCGTAATTTGTAAAATGAGCTATCACTGTCTTGCCAATAAAGTTAGAGCGCAAACTCATAAATGGCTTAGGACTCTCTCGTGTCGGTCATCCAGTGTTTACTATCGTATGACGTGAGCAAATTCAAAAAATAGTTTAAGTAACATTATATGTCATGTATGTATGATATTAACATATAAAGCATATGCACTAACCGATATATTCTTTTGAGTCAACGCTGCAGTTAAAATTATAAAAATAAAGAACTAATAAATAGTCAATTTATCAAGGAGTCAGTGTGATGGAGAGAGCATTAGTACTGTATTAATATATATATAATATAATATATTATACTATATATATATATATTATATAATCTATATATATATAGTTTATGGTATAATATTATATAACATATATATACTGATAGTAGAATAGTATGAGTATATATTTAATATGTATGATATATATGATATGTAATATATTTATACTTATAAATATTATTATAGGATAATTATATATATATATACAGAGCTGTAAACACTATTGATAAAAATAAATATCCCTAAAGAATTTAACTTCCAAGTCCAAATAATATTGATAGTACTGAAATCAATATTTGTAAAGGTATGGGTTAAACCTGATTTTATCCTATGTAATAATAAGTACAAAAATATATGAAAGCTTTAAGTTATTGTCGGTAGTACAGGTGTAATATATAACTTGTATACTTAAGTGCTTGAGACGTTCCTAATATTTTACGCTTCACCAATATTATGTTAACTAAGATAAATAATATACCAAATCACACTTCCTATAATTTAAAATAAAAAACCTAAAAAACTAAAAACTCTATGTCTATTTAACGTGCTATATAATACATGAAAGCACACACTACCTTTATTTAAAAACATTTAAAAAAAAAAACTTTCTCTCACTTAAAAGATTAGCTAAGAAATATTGTTACAATGTTCAAGCTACATTAGTTGATAACGAGGAATCTATATTATAATACTAGATCTTTAAGTACTAAGTAGCTCACATGACACACATTTGTATCCGAGAAAGAATTAAAAAACTCGACCTTCTTCATATACTTGAAATATTACGTCTAGTATCTGATATAAGTTATCTGAAATATATAGTACACTTTTTTAGACCTATTATTACCTATTAAAGTAATATTAGAATATAGTGATCAAACTATCCAATACTGTTTTTATGAAAGTGACGAAGAACAGTACACGTCTTTCTCCTGCTCTTTTGTTTTCCAACGCTAATAAAGTAATTTTCTTACAGAAGTATTGAAAGAAATTAGAACAGATCTGTAACAAATAATTATGTGATTCGGGGAGCTATATATCTATATCTACATACGTTCATGCGGCACTCCTCGCTTTCAGAACAACGAGAGGTCAATATTGCCCTAGAGTAAAAAGACACTCGCAGACGAAAGAAACTAAACGCAGAAGTTTTTTCGGGAAAGAAAAAGGTGTGATAAGATACACACAACTTTCATGATATCAGCAGAATAATTGGCAAGGCTCAGGAGCCAGCAAAGATAATAAAGAAGGAAGTAATACTTTTCGAGTCTAGAGATAATTATAGCCCGACAAAGGAAGTCGAGTAAGTTGATCGCAAATCTCGTAATATCTACACAGCGCTATTTTGACATTGCGTGACTCATAACGTATCCAAATCTAACTTATTTCTTAGGAGCAGAGTAAAATTTGATCTTGGGTGCAGCATTTTAGTAATTAAGAGACCTAGAAATAGTGCAGATAATGTAAAAGCGGCATAAGTACCTTGAGATTTAATACTTTGAGAGTAAGATCTAGATTATTCGTCTAATGAATAGTTATCTTAAGCTTGAAGTCTGCTTAAATATTCAGTCACCAAATAATCCAACTGTACATAAAGAATCCAATGCCAATTTGATCACTCACACACAAGTAATAGAGATGCAACACTGAACCATTAACTTGTTCGTTACCAGAGGGACGAGTATATTATACAAGAGAACTAAGTAAATTTGTATTTTTAGAGTTTACTGATTATTGACTTAGAAAAGATATATATTGAACTAAAAAATTATTATAAAATAACATATATAATTTCTATTTTATGCACTAAACCTCCCATATCTTAAACAATCAGCAAACATATCTAAAAAAATAATTTACAATGTGGATTATAATTACCCATTGTGTACCTCTCCAAAATATTATTGTGAATTTGAGTGTTAAAATTACTTTGTGGACACCTACCGACTACTGCGACGAAAGCTAATTTAGCATAATTTAATAAAATTTCAATATTAGTAAGTACTTTTAGAATAAAATAAAAATAGGAATTAAATAAATAAATACAAAGTAAGAAGACTAAATAAAATAAATAAGAGGACTAGATGAGGAATCTAAAAGGTAAAAGGACAAGCATAAACCAAAAGAAAAGGCCTTTAAATGCTGTTGTCCCCACCGGCTCCTCTCACTAACGCGTTACGAGCATATCTCTTCCCAATCGTTTCGGTCTGAAAACCAATCTTGATGAGCTTTTTCGTGGTCTGAATTGGAATTTGTTTCGATTTCCGAGTACAATAGATTAAATAGCATGGTTCTTCTATATAGAAGTGGTCTGTAAACATTTAGTCTTAAAAATTATAATCGATACGTCCGTAATCCTCTTCGATGTTATAAACGTCGAGAGAATACAAGAATTCATATTATGGTGTTAGAATTATCGTATATTGTAGTGGAGAGCAAGTACATATATGCAAGCAAGAAAAGTAACGTTTTTGCGCGAGATCACCGGTGTTGGGTGTTCCGCGACGAATAAGGAACGTCAATAGGGGTGGTCGAGCGATGTTCAGACATATAGCCGTCATAGGAAGCGGAGAAAGTGGAGGTACTTCAAGTAAATTAGATTAATAATTATATTTAGACATGTATTAGGTTACGAAAAGAGACGAGCTATAACTTCTTTATAAAACTGATTATACATCTATAATTGCCAATATGCTTACGACACTAGCCTTGAATTAAGTTCTTTATAATTAAATTACACAAAGGATTATATAATAAAGTTTCATACAAATAATTAAAAGAATCAATATTAGTATACTAAGTTATTGGTGTGGGTTGAGGAGAGTCAACAGTCGCACAAGAAGCCCATCTTGGAAGGTTGAAGGGAACTTATGATATCTAGATAACAAATAGATTTGAGTAAAATCAATTTAAATACTAAATATTTTGATGAAAGAGGGAACGGATGATCAGTAGTGTACGGAGGAAAGCTATGATGGCCAAAAAGTGGCTGTGAAGCAATTCAATCTATGTTGATATATCAAAGGGACTAAATTCTTGAGTGCTACTAGGGTTCAACATTAGGCGCAATGTTGTTATATAGGTTGTTAATGTTATAGCCCGAAAACTGTGATGTGTAGAATACAAGAAGTCATTAATAGATTCTTAGGTGCAGTCTGTATCAACTATATTAATATATAAAAAGACTCTAACTTTATGATTTGTTATATTTAGGATGTGAATAGCAATGTATAAATTAGAGGTATACTGAAAGCCGTGTTAGGGTAGATGTAGCATCTGAAGAAAGTACGTGATATTGATAAAAGTAAATAAATGAAATGAAAGTAGTATTAAATAAGATGTAGTTCTGTGGTTCCATGTGGAATAAGGATGGCAATTTAATATAGTGATAGTCGGTTATGTTAACGAGAAATGCATATCATAGATGTAATGTACTGTAGTCTGGAGGTAGACTAGTATACAGAACATAAGCTTGAGAGTATCCTATAAGAAAAAGAGGATTGACTACCATATAAAGGGAGTTCTATGGTATGAAAGGAATGATGAATTTGGTCCAAGTGAGAAGAATCGTAAAGGTGCATAATAGCAATGAATGGCCGGGGTTTGATTATATGATGAGGGGGTTATTATAACAAGTTAGCATGATTATACAAAGATGAATAACCCTTATCTTTTATATATATATATAACTATATATATTGGACTAGAGTATATTACTTATTAAAATGTGGGGTCGCTTACGTCATGCCGTAGTTAGCTGTTAGAATAGCCCCACCCCCTAATGCGGTATAATATATTGTGTGCTGAGACAGAGCTCGGAGCTTATATCTAAACGGGTATAAATTGTTGGAGCATTAGGTTAGTGCAGGGTGAGAGGGAACTTTCGCATATTATTATTAATAAATACCTAGTGTCTTTTCTCGTATACTTATGGATACTCTTTTATATATATATATATTTTTATATATAAGTCTAGGAACTAATCAGCTTTTATTAATAGTATATAATAATTCCTATAGTGCTAAAGTTTTTCTAAAGTCAATCTACTATATATTATATATACTACCATATATATATATAATATTATATATATGAATAACACGGGTATATATATAACTATATATCCCAGTCTGCTATGATATGGGGATAGTCTACAAGATGAGGGATAATAATTAGAAAAAATTAATCAAATTTTTAAAATAATTTAGAATATCATTTTCTCTTACTTTATTTAAACATTTCGTTTGAATTATATAGTACCAATAATAATCAAATTGCAATTAAAGTAGTAGTAGTAGTAGTAAAAATTATATGATACTATAAAACTGACAGTAATAATCGTATATATATATATGATAATTAAATATAGATATAATAATATTAAAGACTACAATACTTACTTGTAATAAACTTTATTAACATACTGCAATGAGAAATATATACTATAAAGGTTAAAAACGTATAAGTAGATCGGCGAGGTTATTTAACCTTTAGGTTTGCGATTTGGCTTTTGGGGGGGATAAACTTGTTTCGCGAGGCTCTAAACAGGTTGAGTATCCAGGTCACTAATTAATATCGAAATTCATGCATAATTGCACAATATATAATAAAATTAATAAGTGGCTATACACTTCAGGTAGGTAATTTAGATACTATTCGGTATATAGTGATACAATATAATTATATAATATATATCTAGATAATATTAAATTAAGAAAACTAAATATGGAATATATAGTGATATACAAATGATAATAAATCAATTCATATCTACTTATAAACATCTACCTTAATATAAATGTAAATAATACCTAACCACTACATTACAAGCTCATATTCAGAGAACTTGACTTAAAACATCACCAATTTTTAGGTGCCTTTCTCTTTTACGTTCATATTCTTTTACACACTCATCTCCACCAGGCAACATATTAGTAAATTTATCAATATTACCTACATATCATATACTTATATTATGAATTACACTTCAAACGCCTTTACAATCAATCCGGTTGTTCACTATTTGTATCCAACTACATATCACCTATGTGTGTGGGGAGAAAAAATTTGTCTGCACATCGAATGTCACCTAGCGTTCGTCGAAAGGAGACTTAAGAGAACGGCTGGTAGATATGACTTGGTGGGAGCATGCCCCACTCCCACCTATTTTCTTGCTAGGCAATGCTAATAATAATAATGAATAGCAATAGTCCTCGAGAATTACATTGGGTGAAGTTCAGGCGTTAAATCGACTTACCAAATTTCTATGTAAATTTGTATGAATCCGTTAATGGGATAACATGATGAGTGACTAGTAGGAAAATTAATCAATATGTATGAGATTGAATAAATAATGAAGATGATGATAATAGTAGTACCCAGCAAGATTGTATTTAGTAAAAATAAGGACAATATTTGATTATGCACACTCGCTATGTAAAATACTGAATAACACACAGATGATTAAAAAACGAATAATCTTCAGGAGAGTATAGCATATTATATATTAGCAGTTGAGGGTGAGAAAACTGAAAATGTGTGGCTGAGAGTGTGGAAAATAATCAGCACGTTGTGTACCAGTTTGTTCAGAGGTGGGAGCGAGCGATAGAGAAGTCTGGAAATTCGGATCAGATATATGATTAGTATGACAGAGCCAACCGACGAATAGATGAGCACAGGGGAGTGTCTGATTGGAGAGTAAACTTACAGAATTCTCGATGGTAGAAGTGGAAAAGTATCAATTTAAGCTATAGAGAATATGGTTACAGTAAATGAGAGTAGTAAAGGCCAAATGCAACAAGAGGTTATAAATATTATGTGTTGTAGAGACTTATGGGTCTCTATCTTAGAAGGGATTAATCGTCTTGACAGGAGAGTACGATTTTTTGGATAATTTGAAAATGATAGTTACGCCCCCTTACCATTTAACCTTTTCAAAGTTTAATTTAATTAATAGGATTTTATTATAAAAAAAAAATCACTATGATGATATCGTGAAAAGCGAAATGATTAGTGACGATATTAAAGCGAGACAAATATGGGATGAAGTAGATCGTGGAGCTTCCAGTATGAGAGTTAAGGGTGGGAATTCTCGCGAATGGTTGGAGTTACTGGTGATTTTAAAAAGAAGGAGAGGAGAGAGTCCTACTAGGGTGTGAGCTGGGTTTTGGGGTGATCACGGTAATATATATTGAGAATCACACAGGGGTAGAAGGTGATATTCTGAGAGATAAGAGTATATATGATAATGACATCGTGTTCTTGACAAACACACGCTAGAAGTATCTCTCATAAGTTATTATGTTAGCCTATACGGTGTTCGTATTGTATCGAGTTAGAGATTGGTATCGCCATGTAAAGTGAAAAGTAAATGAGGGCGATAATTTTTGAGTGTGGTCAAGTAACGATGTTCGATAAGTAGTGTAGTGGGAGTGTTATAAAACTCAGCTGAGTGGGTTTAGGAATGTATTATCTGATTCCATTATTATGTGGATATCCACTAATGTAAAATTTAAGTTATAGCGGCTGGTAAGAAATGAAATTGGTTTGAATGAAGCGGACGGAAGTGGAAACATTAAGTATGTGCAAGATCACTTAGTGAAACAAAGTATAAATGCTTTTTAAGGATACAGGTATATTCCAACGAACGCGATACCGCACAAGTAAATAATAATCAGAATAATAATATATATTAAATGAGGAAAAGTTAAATTAAAATAAAGCTGAAACAATATAGTAATATAGAATAAACTCAAAAAACTTTTAAATCTTGAAGTCAGAAGTTAACTAATAATAATAGATCAATAATAATTAATTGGAAATAATTGATATTACAGCTAGGAAGTAAAATCCTTATCATTATATCTCAGTTAGTATCGGTTGGAAACGAAGTAGGTGATTTGCAACGGTTACATAAAGATTAGGAGAAGTACAAGGGTGCGCTAAAAGCACAAGCGTGGTTGATGAATACCGAAAATGCAAGAGAGAGAGATCAATACAGAATAGGATACGATGACATGAATAAATATAAAGGAGGAAAAAGAAATATCTGAAAGAAAGCCCAGGCCTAGGTGCAATACCACGCGAGAACAAATAACGAGGTCAACCAGTCGGTACCTGAACAGTTTGAAATGTGAAAGGTATGAGTAAGAGAGGAGGCAGCTTACTAGGAAGAATCAGAGAAATCCAGCCACTATCTGTACGCTGAAAGCAAGTCATGGGACGCGAAAGGTTAAGAATAGAATAAAGAATAGAAGTGGTACTTTCGTTACGAAAGAGATGGCATTCCACACTATGGTGTAACTGATGAAATGGATGTGGAGGGGAGGTGGAATCGAGATACCCCATATGCTAAGGTATATTCTCTATCCCCGCGATCTACATATTCAGCGAATGGTAGAGTCCCAAACATAGAAGAGGTGAAAGTGAATTTGTGTGAGGGCCCCTTCCGATGTGTGGCACAACAAGAACACGGCTATTTTGGGGATGAAGGTTCATTCCGAGCTCTCATATTCTCTGGGCCTCTAAGATCAGCGATCCATGTATAAGTTCTAATAAATCTGTAACAGCTGCAGGCTATACTGCCAAGACACACATTACTTCGGAAACAATATCTTCATTACCAAGACAATCAGCAGGAGACAAGATGATTCCTTATACTGTGCATTGATTGGAGTAGCGTAAGTTGTCACTATCCACAAGACTGCGTTTATTCGCGATGGCGCTATATTCGTCTCGCCGCGTATATCCCAGAGTCTGGGTGCACGAGGACCACGAGCCAGATTACACTAGTAACCCAATCATAAAAACAATGACGCGCTACTTGAAGCGAGACTAACGGCGACACTGTAGAACTCCTCTGATATTTCAAAGGTGCAAATCATTAAGTATTAATGAGTGTTGTAGGGAAATATGCTGCCCTTTCAGTATTTGGTCACAGTGTACTAGAGATGACGGAGAGTCGACCTGATCGGCAACTGAATTGGCTGCAAACAAGGTTGCGTTTTATGCGAACAACTATTTATTCCTAAAGCTGGTCAGAACAGAATGTCGTGGTCACTGTCAATTTAATCCTTTACATTGGAATACCACAACTGAATCCGTAGTAAACATTAGTCAAGGCGATGGAAAGCACAGAATAGACATCAAGTCATTAGAGAGTATTTAGTTCGTTCATCTTAATGGTTGCAACAGGGACGTATTGGATAAGGGTGTATCCTTTAGTTGATCAATGAATTGCTTCCTCCTACCGCAGGTGTTAGTACTAGCACCACTAACTAAATGTCCATGCGGAACAATTGAACTTAGAATCTATACTTGCTTGTTATTCGAGGCTCGTAGAGCTCTCCTGAAGAGTCGGTACTATTGCACAATGAATATTAGTAACGATTAGTTGAGAGCGTAGGTGTTAAAGAATAAACACAGGATGCAAACAACGAGGAGCGAGTAACTGATGAGTCTCCTACAATATAAATGCTAAAAACCGACACTTAATGAAGCTGCACTCCAGACGTAGCCGAGGTTACATCACCGGGAGAGCGAGATTATAATGTGCACTAATGGCTCTAACTCGTTCTCCCTTTACCGGTTATTATCCTACCATTTGAGCATTATACCTCCGTAAACTTGGGTTTATGAACACAAGACACTAGCAATCACACTGCGCTGTTCGCGCGCGATTTCTCTCACACAAACCGGGCCAAATAGATTTAAGACTGGTCAGACCACATCTATGGTCAGCTGCTCGACCTCTAACATAAAAACTTCAGCAGTTAGAATACTCGATAGGGGCTTGTCACTCACATCGAGCACCAGATTGAAAGATGAGTGGACAACCTTAACTCTTATCTACGTTACTTTCAAGCCCCTCCTTTTACCATACCCTGCCAACATCTCTCTACAAGTCTTACTCAAATTCGCTATTCAGATTCACGTAACACTACGTAACCTTCTCGAATGAGATCCAATGGCGCCACCATCCGCATAATAGATAGGCTGAAAGAGAGTTGTTTGAAAGGCAACCCTCGCACTAGGCTTGGTAAGATCATCTCCATCGAGCTATCTCAGCGATTCTCAAGCGGATCTCTATCCTGTACCTAACCAAGCCGACGGAACCGTCTTAATTCAAGTTACATGAAATACGACCATTCTAATGAGTAACACAATTGCAGTAAGCGCAGATAGAAGGAGACACTAGATGTACACTAAACTCTGGCTCACGTCAGGGACTGACTAAGAACGAGACAAGCGCAACTTACATCCGTTGAGCTAGCTATTGTAATGTCTACTCTGAAGTTAGCTGGTCAGCAGCTCTCACTATCCTCATACATACTTTCAATGAATTCAATCTGGAAGATACAGACCTGCCCACCAGATGCCGTTGAGTTTAAATCAGTTACGCATCGAGTATCACTAAACCCTCGTACCATTATAGAGCTTCCTCTATTAACCCCGTGAATCATTCGTCACCCGATAGCAAGAGAATACCATAAAACCTAACATAGCGAGATTATAGATTACTTTTTCTCCTTGCAAGTATGTTCGTCAATCAGATTAAGGATTAATGGTTTATGTGATACAATGTGTAAAGATTTGATCCACAACGATCGCTCTAAATGGCGCGATCCGAGCTCTAAACGACACCTTGTTCTTACCACAATCAGTCCGCGCAGTCCATGCGACTGCATATCTTTTGTACGACCAAAAAGAAGACTCCAGCATAATAGTTCAGGCAGTGCTGCTTACCTCTAGCGGGTAACTCATCTCGACAATAGAAGAGGTATTACCACCTATATATGTTCTACAGTTCCTCCTTTATCTCCCCTTCCCCCTTATATCAAGGGTACTATTACAGTCTGCTGCCTCAAACCCTTTGAGAGATATCACCCTCATAAACAGTTATTATACACAATCTCGAGAGTACTCGGCGATCACTCCGAAAATCAATACAAGAACCTAAATTCTACGCCCGCGATTCTCTATGATCATGAAGTTATCACCAGTAATTCATCTATTGAGCCTGTCTAGTAGCTAGTTACCATGGTTACACAAACTTATCTTCACAGGGTGCCTGAGCTACCCGAGTTCGACCTGAGACTAGAATCCTCGCTATGTCTAAAAAAGAGGAATGAATCGATACATTCAGATCACGACGCTCTGTGAGTAGTAGATGTACTTGAAATGATACCTAGGGTCGTAATAAATGAGGCAGAAATAAAACCATGAAATCAAAACGTCTCACATCACGACATTCCTTATTCAGCCGATGGTCTTTTCTCGGAGATCTCATATATGGCAGATTTTGCGACAGTGTGTTCACACATGATGCCACAATCGAAATTCGAATACGATCGGTTTGGTTATAGCCAGTATTATAGTCGGTGGGTGTTGTGGAACCGACAGGCTGGGAAACCGAAGAGAAGGAATGTGATCTGAGTCAGTAAAGGAATGTCTGCAGGAGAGAAATTCGTTCCGAGGTCTTCGGACAGAAGGCAGCGCATATTAACGATCAAGGTTTGACCAATAAAGCACACATCCCTAGTTCCATTATTGCGTAAAGCAGGTTCCCACGCGTAAATTCTCATTGCTTACGCTTTCGTGCTTGAGAGTCTTGCGCTATAAAGCTTCCTCGATTGACGCCGTGCTATATGCTCCTGACATATATGTTGCATGCGCCACCCTCGCCTGTCCAAACCAGCGATGGTTAACCTGAACTTTGTCCCTTCACACTCCACGTTCTATATGCTATCCTTTTTGTGACGATTATTTCTTTTATTCCCCCAGTATAATACATTGCCTAAAACCTTTCTTTGAAACCTCCACGAGTTGCTTTTGAGTAAACATTCCGAAAGAGACCACGCTTCGTTTTACTATTTAACCGCGATGCTTCACGCTTCATTCGCGACTGGCCGTAGCCGCCGACTGTTAAATTGCTGCTCTACTTATCTTAGCCTTTAGCACAGTGGATTGATCTGCCAAGCTGCGACCCCGATAGCTCTTTATCTACCTATTTGCATAACGCTAACAAGATGCTATATCCTGCATTACAATGCTCCCTGATTTTTGCTCAGTTCAGCACTTGTTCACATTCAAGCACTGGGGTTCAGCGTTATAGCAGCTACGGGCTCTCTCACATTTACTTATCCCGACTTTTGCTTTTACTTAACCTTCTTGCTTTACTCAGAGCTTGTAATTCTCATCTCTTCTTAATTTTTTACCCGCGACGTCCTACTATATCCACCTATCCTCTCCAAGCTCAGAAGCACCCCAGCTAAACGTTAAATTTTACAATAGAACAACATATGATCACCCTTACCCGAAGATCCATTCCTAACCGCCTCACTCACGCAGAGTTAACATCTCCTCCAACATCAGGGGTGAAGAACAACTCAGGTATGACAATGAAAGAAGAACAATATCTATATCTTATCTATTATCACTAAACTATACGTAAGACACAATCACGTCATATCTTAATCTTATCGGATATAAAGTAAGCCATCTCTACTATACTAATACCAACTATATAAGTTAAATTATATCTTGTATAGACGATACTTACTGTTATTAAAGAAATTAATTAACTAACTAACACTATACTTCTCTCCTCACAAGAAAATTCACAATCAACCTTCTCTAACCATTCCATTTTTACTACACCTATCCGTACAGTCCTGATCTAAAAACTAATCCTATGTTGATATATCATAAATATACCATCTCACTTTTTTGTATTCACCCTATACATATAATCTACCAATACGCCTAATTATTTAAGTATATCTACACCTACAACACTTATAAATATAATATCAATTATAACAGTTTGTTTAAATAGCTCTATATCTATCATATTATACACCATTACCCATACTCATTCAAGATTACTACAAAATAGACGTAGCTCGAGTATTCATCATTATAAAGCTTATCCCATACCATGAGATATTAGGACTACCATATAACGACTATAAACCAACATATAACCCTTTGAACCTTATATTTTTATTTCTAAACTTTGAATTTAACTTAACTCAATTAGAAATTCTAAAGACTCACACACACACAAAGTCTACCAATACGTCTACATTACAAACAAGTCACTCATCAATAAGTGCAACTTACCTTCTCTCCCCCTCGCAATTTTCTATTCACACCATACACACAAAATATAATCATGTTCAGCAACAAACCATATATAGATATATTATCGTATATATATATATATATATACCACTCGATATTCATACTTTCACGACGTTTCCTTATATTCATCTTTGTTTACTACAGTACAACAATCAGAGCATCTAAATATAATATCACATATATTTGCCTATACATTCTAAATGACATCATCACGCTCTCATCATCTCTCCTCAACATTATTCCTTAGCTGACATTGAACAGCCATGTAATCGAATGTCTCACGCATGTGCAACGAACTTTCTATATAAATCGATGTATAAAATTTCGCCGAAAATTTAGAGAAACATCTTAACAGGTTCTCGTATCTGTATAAAACACCAGAAAGCTGAAATATACAAATAAACAGTAGATCCATAAAACTCAGACTTCTACTGAAAAATGGCATGCCGATTCCTCTGAATGCCGTAATTGCTAGCACGGTAAGAATACAAGAGTGGTACGTGGTGAACACACTGTTATCAGCTCTCCGTAAATCGCGACACATTGTTGTATACTAGCGATCTCAAACTCCTAGCTCTTTCTGGATCATTTGAAACATCTACGTTGGTAAGGTCTCTAATAATTTGTTCTGCCGTGCGACGCACTATTGACCTCTTATACCGTAAAAAGGTATGGGAAAAGAAAATCCCACTGGTTTGTTTATTTTTAGTATACTCGTTTACAATATTTACAAAATATATATATATACCAGGGATACGATGCGGCAATTCTTACTCTCCCCTACACAAACAATAGGGATATGCAGTAATTAGGTGAGATGTTCATGTATATGAGTGTATGTTTTTAATCTAGATAAGATGAGGGGTGTTATATCATTATTAAGTATCGTGTTAATAATCGATAATGTTGAAATAATGGGGATATACAGTATATTAGTGCCTGTAAGGTAAATGTAATGCAGTAATTAATATAACTAGCAAATAGAGAAAAGACCACCATTAAATAAATAGGAAGGATAAATAAATATATTCATCGAGCTTCGAGTATTAGCGTGTACCTCCCTCTATAAAAATTATAAAATAAATAATAAAATAATAATAATTTAAATATATATAATAATATATAAATAATCATAATAAATAATACTAATTAAATTATTAGTTTAATTTATATAATTAAATGGAATCTTAAGCCAGGAATGCACTATATGGTAATTATGATATTACTAAAGTATAAAAATGTGCTATAACGAAAATTTCATATGTCAACACTTTGACAAAGAATTTCTTTTTAACATTTGATTTTCGCTGTGTTAATTTTTTTTAACGAAATTTCTGACGGTTATAAACTTTTCAGCTAAATAGTCATATTTCGTCGTATTTGCCATTTTTTTTCTTCACTTTCTTTCGATTATATTTTTTATTTGTAGAAAAGGATTATTATTTTATTAATAATCTGTATTACTGTAATTCTTATCATTTAGTATGTTTGATACTTTTGATTTTACATCACTTTCTATAATATCAGAACCTTAACTAACCGCATATTGTTAGACATATTCTTTTCCTAAAATATCCTTATTCACCCTTTCTCGTAAATATATTTTATGTCTACCGCTTTTTCGGCTAATTTATTTTTTTTGGTCTAATTGTCTACAATGGTTTATATTTTATTCACATATCTATCTATATACTTTTATCAGTAAGCTTTGTTATATAATACATGCGTTAAGTCATGTCTTTAATTATTCTTCGTTCCACTATACCTTCTCTTGCACTGACTTTTTCTATTTTTTTTTTTTATGCAACATTTTCTTATGATAATATGATCTTTGCTCCATTTATCGTTATCGCCCGCCTCCCCCGATACATTGATGTTTATTTTATTATTTTCACTTACTATCATATGTTACCTCTCCTCTCTTGTAGCTTATCTGGTTATATTCTCTCTTAGATAGTCATTAAATTTATATAGATCCTCTATCATAAATATGTATATAAATAAATTATCTCGGCAATTACAAATATGAATTATTTATAATATTTGAATTCATATATTGTATTTATAATCTCCTAAGAGTTCATTCTTCTTTTATTCTTAAATTTGGTTATTAATGAGTTATGAAGATTTGGTTAGAAGGTATAGCTCTTAATCACCTTACTATTAGCAATAATATCATAATTTTTATCTAAGGATAGATTAAATTGTTATATTAATGTGTATATAACTTTATTACTCACTCCAATGATGTAAAATTAAATTTTTTGATTTTTGGTATTATTATTATTGTAGCATAATCGTATATTCTCTTTTTTGTATGTCACAGCTTCCATCTCATTTCAGTTGATTCATTGAATAATCCTCGTAATAAATTGAGAATTGAAAAATATTATTGATAATAATTGCGATGTATTATATGGAGTCTGTATTTTTTTTTTCGACCTGTACTCTTGTCGTATATTTTTTTGTTTTTTGTCTAATTTTTTTTTATTATTTATCGTAAGTTTAACTGTCGTCAAATTATATATATTATTATCAAATTGTCTCATTTTATTTGCTATGTCCTATTTCATTTCAGTAATTATGCAAGGTTTTAGAACTGAAGTGACCACCATATTTTGTAATAACAAAACTTATTAGCAAATTATTTGAGTCAACACACATATATATCGATCACTATGCACATATAGATCTAAAAAATTATCTTCACATCCCATTTCGACAGACAGTAATTCAGGAAAATCTCGCTCTCCTTCAATTCCGAGAAAAACTCGATCAGGCATTTATAAAAAGGATCTTTATCAGTTGAAATAAGACTGTCTCTGAATTCCTGTGGATGAGGTATGCAACGGAAGAGAGGTCAAAAGAGAAAAAAAGGAAGGTCAAAATATCAGTTCAAAGATAACACGCAACTAAATTCAATTCAATATGATTCAAATTAAACGACTAAAACCCAGGGGTCAACACGCCTTTCCCCACACAGAGGTGCATCTCACGACACCACACCAAATGAGTCTAAAACCTTTGTTATACGGTGTAAGCTTTCCTTAATCAACAAGATCTTGAACCGTCTAAATAAACCCTCTTAGAAATGATAATTAATGTATAAAAGTTTCCCCTAATAATTTCTAAAAATTCTATAATTTTATGTGATTTTATATATATTAAACATATACCAAAAAATATTATATTACTTTATCAACAAAAAAGACTAACCAACTGAAACCGGGTTCCCAAAAGTTTCAAAGGAGCACTCAAGTAGGGGTTTTCTATGCGAAGTTCAAAACACTAAATTACTCCTGGACTATAAACTTTTGGGTGTGATGCTTTTGGCATCGAATACATAAAAGATGAAATGTTGAACCTGAAAATCTCCTAGAAGTACCTGTAAATGAAAACTTATAAAACCCCAGGATACTGCCTTTATGAACAACATAGCAAACTAAAAAAATATGGAAATAAGAGCCTACACCTGTGAATTATGCGGATCGTATACTGCTGCTGTTAACAGGAAATCAAGAGAGCTCGACTCTTTCTCACAATATTCCTAACAAAAATGCAGACGCATTATGAACTCTAACAGTAAAGTAGATGCCTAACTGGGACTCGCTAATTCGTTTCCTGGCGATCCTCACATGGTTCCATATCCAATATTAGACAGCAGCTCTTCCTGACAATATAAGTAATTAGGAATCAAAAATTATCCAAAAATATAAGATTAACTAATCTGTAACTACAGCTAAAATGTCAGTTACATGAACTTATTCAAATAATAAATACTTTCTTGGACTCTTTTGAGAAGAGTAAATTTATCATATTAGATTATGATGAGAGAAATAGAGATCACAAAATATCTACTAAGTTTATTTCAAAATCCAAATCTGTTGCATAAATGAGTAAACAAATAAAATAAAAGAACAAGTAATAATAGAAACAAACGCTTATGAGAAACAACCATTATAATTAACTAAGAGAACTAATAAATGTGGACATGTAGTCGCAAAAAGATTTATGTAAACTCTTATACTTAGGTTTCGATAACAACCACCTATATTTTGAAGTACATGTTGAAAACTTACCTTTACCCAGAAATATTATTTATCAAATTTATAAAATTATTAACATTGACCACCTAATATATTTTAAACAAATTATATAATAAGAACTATATAAAAAAATCATAAGGTATAAAAAATAAATATATGTGTTAGTATATATTTAGTATGAGATATAAAATTAAAATATTTCCTCAATAATTTCATGTGTTCAGAGTGGTGAGAACGAACAAGAGGTAGAGCCAGTTGGTTAATACTAAAATTATGGTTATTGGAGTCCCACTACCCTTATTTAACTCATAAGAAGTACTAATGTATATATGACATGCTGTAAGTTTCTTGAGGGCTATATATCAGTTTAGCTGCACGATCCAATATATCTCGTATACCATACTACCTATACTTAGGTAGGGTAAAAATAATAGTTTATATATATTTATAAAATACTGTACATGCAGATAAGATTAAATATTATATAGATATTATATAATAAATATTATATACAATATAATATAAATATAATATACTATTAATATTACCTATATATAATATAATATCAATCATGTAAGATAATCGTACCAGAGTTAATAGTAATTGTATTTGATTCACGTCACCGTATAACAGTTATTAAAAATATAATTACAGAAAGAAGATTTTTTATATATTCAAATATATTATATACACTAAATAAAAATATAAAATATAAATACTAATATATATTATATTACTAAAGTACTCTAGCAACCTCATTACGAATAATTATTTAAAAAATATAGGTGTGATTCTCTAATAGGAAAACCAACTAAAGCTTCAGGGAGAAGCCATGACCATCATGGAGAAAATCAAGAGGAAGATAAAACAGAAAGCACACGGCGGCAGACGCACAAGGAAAAACTAATACGCCACACATGCAAAATTACACAATGGAAAGAAAAAACACACGTGTGATAAAGAAAATAACAAAAATAATTGGACGTGTTAAAAAATGGAGCCAAACCATTGGCTTGGCTCAGGTAATCAGCATACTCAAATTGAGGAGTCGTCCTGCGAGTCTCACAATCCACACAGAGCGATATACACAACAAAAAAAGGGAAGAGCGCGACAAAAAAAAAGGAGGTGGGACAAACGAGAGAAGATGGCTCCCATGTTATCTCACGAAGTCCCTGGAATTTTAATAGTCATTTTTTTTTTCCTTTTTAGAAAAAATTTTCTAAATACAAGTGTGCACGTTGTTAATTTCTGAGATTGTTCTTTTCAGGTAATTATCATCTTTTAGTACGATTTTGCGTTAAAATGTAAAACTATTTAGAAAATAATTGTATTAGTATCTTGTTTTATTTTAAATATGGTGAAATGTATAATATCTATTAACAGAAGTGTGCATTCTTGCCCGTCGATGTATTAGTATTAATGAGACACCGTAGTAGGAGGCTGAGAACCAAACAAAAGGTCAGACTGTACTTTATTTCATTGAAAGAGAGGTCGTGCCGATTGAACGAGATTTGAATAAGAGTTAGTTTTTTTTTTGTTCACCTGTTTAACTAATCAGAGTAATTCAACTTCGCGCGCTAGGCACTAAAAGATCCTCGTATTGATCCCCCAGATGTACAAGATGAGGGGTTGGTGCCAACGCAAGCGAGAACTCAAGCAATGCATCGGATCCATTATTTCTCACTTGAGGCTAAATATAAATAGTAAGGGAGGAGACCGCAAAACACCGCGTACACTGAGAGAGCGAGCCCCTAGTGCCGATACCTTACGATGTTCAAACCTTGCTTAGAATCTATCTGGGAATATCTTGAGAAATATTATTACCTCGACCAACACACAGATATTTCAGGATTTGGTTTATTCTAGTAGATTAATAAATCTGAAAGTACGACCTTTTAAAATTTTATGTTAGTTTAACAGTTATATTATAAATGTTTTGTTTAACAAAATAGTTTGATTATAGATATATATATAATCCGTTAATTGACTAAACACGCTGATGTGAACTGAAATAACTTGTTATAATTTGCCATTAAATGCATTGGTGAATGAAGATCCAATTATTCAAAATGTTATCGACAACCGAAGAAGTAAATCTAATAATAATATCACATTTTAGAAACACAAAATTTGTTGATTTTGGTTTTTTAATGTTGTATAACTGTTCACAGAATGATGAAAATAAATAGTATATATTGACATTAATATTATTTTCTTAAAATCATTTAATAAGTAATTCATGTTAAAACATTAGTTATTAAAGTGATTATAAATTTTTCAGGGAAGAGCTGCTGATCTAAAATATGTTGAATCATGTGCCAGAAAAATAGCTCAGATAGCATCTCATGACAAAAATTGTTGTAGAAAAGTCGACTGTTCCAGTAAGAGCAGCCGAATCCATTATTCATATTTTATCAGCCAATAAGAAGCCAGGAGTTAGTTTTCAGGTAATTTTGATGAGGAAACTTACTATATAAAAGTTTGACCATTGTGGTTGTGCATTAGGTAACTTGGGGTTTTATTAATTGGAACAGTGATTCATAAGTTGTTTAATGACATTTGCAGGTTCTTTCCAACCCTGAATTTCTTGCCGAAGGTACTGCCGTTGAAAATCTTTTAAATCCTGATCGAGTTCTAATTGGAGGGGAGCAAACTGACGAAGGAAGGCTAGCTGTTGAAGAATTAGTTTCAGTCTATTCAAATTGGATATCACGTGATAAAATAATTACTATGAATACATGGTCTTCAGAGCTTTCTAAGTTGGTTAGCGTTGAAACTGATTTTTATTATTTTTGATAAAAACTATTGAATAACTTAATTAACACAATGTATCATTTCTGTTTTTATGATTTTCATGTTAACGTTAAATCCATAATACAAAGGATTTGTTTGTAAACCAAGAAGTAGTGTTGTCTAGAAGCTTGCGATACTTAAATTTGATTTCAGACGCTTGTAAAATCTATTCTCCTTGACACTAAAAATTGTTTTCTCAACTTTCTTTTTGACAATTTTTTATTTTGTCCTTTTCAGGCTTCTAATGCATTCCTAGCTCAAAGAGTATCTAGTATAAATGCAATGTCAGCTTTGTGTGAAGCCACTGGAGCAGACATTTCTGAAGTTGCAATGGCAGTTGGACAAGACTCTAGGATAGGTTCCAAGTTTTTACAAGCTTCTGTAGGTAAGCTCTTTAATAAATTACCATATACTACACAAGGTATCTCCCCTTTATCTAATTTTTCGAAGATAAAAATAGCATTTAAATTTTCTTTATTATTTATTAAAGGTTTCTTCCAATGATAATCTGTTCTACATTACTGAGTGTTCAATTTCCTTTTGGTGTGTAGTAGGGATGTACCGATAGTAGTATCGGCAGTTATCGGCCATTTTTGGGGTAATCGGTATCGATTGTTAATATGGCCGATACTTTTAATTTTGGGTGAAGAATTATGAAAACTTTTAGATTCAATAATAAATCTAGTTCGATATCAGAAAAGTAGTTGAATGGACGATGATTAATCGTCAAGTCAGAATTGGCATATTTTTCTCAATCGTCATTGTCGCTTGTACATGCAATTTTCTGGCTATTATTTCCGAGTTAAGTTGAAAAAATATACACCAGAAACTGGAAAAGATTATGTTTGCTTTTCATAATTAAACTCTAAATTGAAAGTACTTACTAGAATTTTGTATGTCAACTCTCGATAATTAAATTTTTTTTAAAACGAATGTTTTAAAGATACTTACTATATATTAAAATTACATAAAATATTAGTTGAAATATAAGTACATGAATATTTAATTATTAAATAATCATTATTATTAATCAGAAAATAATATTAATCAAGAAAAATTTTATTATTATATTTATTATTTTATATTATATTATTATTATTATATATTATTGATTATTATTATTATTATTATTACCTTAACTTTTGCTCTTGCCTGAGAACGAATATGGTAGAATCTCCTCTAAATCCGTTTGAATATATCCCAATTAATAACTTATTTCATAATTCCCCTCTAAAGAGTGGAGTATGGCCTATGTATACATAATATCCTGTACACGCCGCGAAAATCTCGAACTCCTTACTTCGAGTTTGTGGCTAAAATCTTTCTTCCTTCTACACAATAATCTTGTGTTCTTCTGCTACTGTTTTCCTAAAAGAACAGATTTCAGCCCTTTTTGAATATCTTACTAACTTCCGCGAGACTGTATATATCTTCCATCCTATTAGGGATTTCATGTACAGAACAATGAATGGTTGGGCTCCTCTCTTACTGATCTAGGTAGGTGTGGAAGGGGCTGAATCATTCAGCATTTCTCAACGATGGAGCAACTAATTAAAACCTACACACATTCCGGATCGTCGAAACCCCAATTTCTGAACACACCTGACCTATGTTTCTCCAACTAATCCTTCTCACTATAAATACACCCCCCCATCGGCTCCTATTGTAAACTGCATAAAAATAACATTATCCACTTTTCTTTTAATAACTTTCTCTAAATATACTCCATCCTGTCCATGCGTTTTTTCTGGAACTTGATTGCCAATGTGGGTCTTTCGTTTCGCTATTACCGCTAACTATAGTGGAGTTATGCTTCTCTTCTGAAGTTTCTTTCTGCTTCTGCCGATAAGGGGGCTGTGAATCGTTAGGGATAAGCAAGTTCATGCGCTTCAACTAAAGCGCTAGCCTCAAAAGCCATTGTGGTCTTTCGATTTTCGTTGATGGCTTGCATGGCCGATTTTGTCAGGCTTAGAAGACAGTTGCGGAGTCGGGAGGGGAAAAAAAGCGCATTTTGAGAGCACCCCTTCTGACTTAATGTTAGTCGCACTGTGCCAGTCTTTGCAAAGAGATGTGTCGTTCCTCAGCAGGGATACCGTCGTGGAGTACGAGGCAAAGCAACACTCGTGCATTGCGTGGTTGAACGAAAAAATACATAGGGGCTCAGGGAGGACGCGCCGGGGGGCGCGCAGAGTGATCAAACTCAACATTATCGAGAGTATGTGAGGTTCAAGAACATATGGCGCGAAGAGTATCTGTAGATCCCCATTTCACTTGTACATAATAACCTCGGTTTTTGGTATTATTTTCACCATGCGCGGGGATGGCCTTCCGCTGTGAGCGCCGGAGGGTCGGGGGCTAATACGGCTACACACGCGAATAGTATAGCAGCGCTACGTCTCCGCAAGCGTGTCGCGTGGAAGCGGCGGAGTGCATAGTATTAGCGTTGTACTACGCTACATCGTCTGTGACGTATTCGGGTCTGGACCAGTATTGATCAAATCTATTCTTTCGGAGTGCGGTGCAGGGGCCTAAAATGCTGTATGAACGGAAGGAACCGAGTGGCCCGCGGTTGGCATTGCGCCTCCCGAGGCGGAGTGACGAGAGGGGCTGCCTGCGGATTGGAGCGCCCGGCGGTGCCATACGATAGCTGGGCTAGCCTATAAGTTGGGTCTCAACACAAATGTCATCGAGCACCTCGGATCTCCTGCACAGCGCATACGTAGTGAGTGGCAGGGCTACCCGTCGTAGGGTCACAATAGGCGCTGATAACAGAAAAAAAGCAAGAGGATACAAAGGTTCAGGCCTGAGCGTTCTTAACGAGCTCTAGCTCTCTCATACGAAAGTTCTCAACATGTGAATGTTGAGTCTAGTCAGAAGATGGTGTGTATAAACCACTCTCCTCTATGGAGTCTGAAGCTACCGTCATACCAACGTAAACCCCTTCACGGTCTCTAGAGGCGTATAGCTGACTTATTAGCAGTTCTCACTCACAATGTCGCGCGGCACCCCGACCAGACGGCGGGCGGGCCGCGCAGGGCGACGGCAGATTACTGCCGTGGTTGAACGAGGTGTAGAGGTGGTCCGGCCTTGTCAGGGAAACGTACGGGGAGACGGGTACCGCGTGTTTGGCCCTACGTTCGAGTGCGGAGCGGTGGAGGAAAGTCGCAGTAATTGACCACGATACTCTCTCACAGTTGCAGACAGGACCTGAGAGGAGTATTCTCGGTTTCTCTTTTGTCTCGTCGTAGCGTAGTGGTACAGAAGGGCCACTCGGCACGGGCCTCATGTGGCACCGCGAATCTCGCAGCGCACTCCGTGGTATGGCCGGCCCCATGATGTTCAGTTTGAGTGAGAGACATAAGCCGTCGATGTATAAATCGTTGCAAGAGCACGGGGGAGGGGTAGCATCGTGCTGCACTAGAGAGTTTATCAGGAAGAAATGTTGAGCTCCTGGGCTCGGCGTTAGCGGGTTACGGTATTACCGTGTCATGGTTCAGCTTGTAGGTAAAGTAAGTACTGTAACTACTTTGCTAATAATAGCTAAACGTTCACGATACTACTTACATATATATATATATATTATATATGATATATATAGTATGATATATATAGAGACCATAATGAAAGTGACATGCCTATAGTCTAGGTCTGGTACAGTACGTCAGGTAGTCTCAAGGCTGTGTAACTGCCCGCTGTTAATAGCTTAGAGAAGGGTCACTGACGTACGGCTGATTATTAAACGCTATGTAGCGTCTCATATCACGGTTATGATGGGAGAAGTGGAACGCGCGTAAGACGAGTCTCTGTGGGGCGTTCAGGCTTGACGAGGCACAGGTGGGACAGGGGGACGAGATCAAAAAGCTATTGAAGAAAAGACGATGTGCGGTATATGGCTAAACAATGAGTTTCGCACGCTGCTGGCTTACTGTTAATATGCAGACCATACTGTGTGTGCGAAGTGCAGCTTCTGATGTCAGTGTGGGTTATGCTCGCACTTGTAGAAGGACTGCTTTTTACTAACCGATAGAGATTGTTACAAATATAATATATCACGAGTTTGACAGCACAAATATCACAGCTGAGTACCTTGTGTATACAAAATGTGATAATGCGAGTGACAAATCGACAGACTACTAACACGATTACAGAAGATTCTCACAAACGGGCACGCAGAGAGAAGAAAACGGATGTCACGGGGAGACGATGTTAATAATTTAATGTCGAGGATCGGGTGTCAATGCTGTCGCACCGATAACTGCGATAATGCTGAAGCAACGCAAGACAGGCTGCAGGCTCTATACGTAGGAAGGGCAATCTCTTCCATTGAAGATGACGTAGAAAAGCGTTTTAGAGATTGATATCTGACACGTGCGAGCGAAGGAGTAGGGCAAGGGATTCAAAGCCAATTATAAAAAGGGAACGGAGACTAAATTACGGGAGTGTGCCAGTTCACGGGGACGCGCACGAAGATTGGGATGTGGTGCGGTGGCACGGATGGGACTGTTTGGGCGCTAGATAGAGAGGAGATATTTTCCGCCTAGCGGAAGACCATGAAGCGACAAAAAAGCTTGGAGGCATGTCACCTACTCGAGGTACCCGCCGGAACACATAGCGACACGCACCACAGAGCGACATGTCTTGACACCATGGCGACACATTCTAGTGAAAGAGAGTTGTTAAGCGAGATCTACTTCATCCGCACCCCTTCAATGGTACAAAGGAACGTCAAGGAGAAAAGATCTAGCCTCCAAGAATCAAGGCGATGGTGTCGTCACCTCTCGGAGGAGGGTTTCTCTTCCAAATATCTTTGCAAAGTCGACTATAAAAGTTAATATTACAGACTAGTTAGGTAGTGTGGCTCACTCTAGTTGACGCGACTATCACGCTGGATCATGCCACTCACTCAGTAGACTGATTCACAATTGTTATGAGTGTTCCATGACTAGGCGTGCACTCCCGAGCGGAAGAGGGTGAACTAGAAGCATCGCACCTCACATCCTGAATTAGTCTTCGCGGCCGGTTTCGCGTAGAACCAGCGCCGCAGATAGAGGCAAGTGTGAGCACTGTGTAATTTCTTCGTGCAGAAGGTAAATCTGGAGTCGGTCGACCAATCTTAAGCGTTGGACGCATTGTATATATTGTGTCGATAGCACTCTGGACGGGTAAATTGGATACATTTCTATAAAGAGATAAAAATGATTGGTATGGTATCTAACTGGAAGAAGTATCACTTGACACGCTGCGGCAAATGTGGTTTATTCATGACAGTACACTGCATAATTTTTTAGTAGAGAAGCTAGAAACGTTTTAAATCAAAGTTTCCATAATCATTGGATAGATCGTACGAGACCCATAAGATGGCCTGCTCGATCTCTAAATCTAAATCCGATGGACTTCTACCTGTGAAGTCACTTAAAATCAATTGTTTATTTAGCTCATTAATATGAATAACTATTATAAAGAAATGAGATCTTACTGAAAGAAATACTTTCAGGAGCCTTGAAAAAGCATCAAAAATCATACATTAAAATAAATGCTGATAATATTGAATAAAATAAAATAATAATATAATAATAATATAATAATATAATATAATAATAATAATAAATAATAATCATATAATAATATAGATAATAATAATCAATCGTCGATGAGAATCGTTACAAGAAGACCTAATAAAATAATAATATAATGATAATAATAACAATGATAAAATAAATTAATAATAGATTATTATATATAGTATTATGTTCATGTATTTATTATTATTGTTATTATTATCAAATATATATTAAATTTTATTATTATATTATTATTATTATTATGATGATTATTGATTATTATTATTATTGATTATTATTATTATTATTTAATTTATTATTAATAATTATTGATTATATTATTATGTATTATTATTATTATTATTATTATTAATTAATGATTATTATTATTATAATATTATTATTCATTGATTAATTATATTATTATTATAATTATTATCTTAATTATTATTAATTATTATTGTATTATATATTTATTACATTGGATTATTATTATATTATTATTATTATTATTTTAATCATTAATATAATTATTTTATTTATTATTATATCATATGGTTATTATTCATTATTATTTATTTATTATTATATTATTCTTATTGATATTAGAATTTAATATATTATTATGATATTACCATTATATTATTATTATTATTATATGTTGATTTTAATTGTCATTTTATTATTAGTATTATTATTAGATTATTATTAGTATTATTATAAGTATTCATTCATTATGTATATATTATTATTAGTGATTATTATTATTTACTGATTATTATTATTATTATTTTATATTAGTTTTATTTTATTATATTTATATTAATATCTATTTATTATTATTATTAGTTATTATTATATTATGATATTATTAATGATTATTTATTATTATTCATTATTATCATGCACCCCCCCCCCCCCCCCCCCCCCCCCCCTAATATTATTATATTAGTATTGATTATTATTATTATATATTATATTATTATTATTATTGATTATTATATTATATTCAGTAATATTAGGATTATTACTATCTATAATAAAGTTTATTAAAATATTATTATTTTAATAAAATTCGTGAAAAGTTTTGAAAATAATTTATAAACTTTTTTGAAGGATGGGAATTTACAAATAGGAAAAAATATTATTTTGCTTTTTTAGAGCTAATAATAGCGTTAAATGTTAGTTGTAAGAACTACATTTCCTCGGCTAAATAATATTATTATCTTTTATACTTTAATGTAATAAAATTGACTTAAAAAACGATTAATAAAGCACGAACACTCTATCCCATTATTAGTTTTGTACCATATACAGTATTAATAGTTTATAAATAAATATGACATAAAATGTTGCATAGTGCCTGATTAAACTTCAATAAATAACATCTGCTAGAGTGGTGAATAATACTAATAGATACAAAATATTCAGTAATTGTTTAGTTACGCTCACGTCATCGATACATCGTTAACATCGATATTTATACGAAATATGAATCAACGATTCTAATTAGAGATTTCAATGCCATGCCTTTGCCACATCAAATTTTGCGATATAATATAGATAATTGATATATATATATTATATATCATATATAAATAATGATATACTATACAGATAATATAGTATATTATATATATATTATAATATATATTATAATATATATAACTATATATATTATATATATATAATGATAAATGTAGATATATAGTTAGTTATATATATATATATATGTGATA
Source organism: Trachelipus rathkii (assembly GCA_015478945.1). Taxonomy (NCBI): domain Eukaryota; kingdom Metazoa; phylum Arthropoda; class Malacostraca; order Isopoda; family Trachelipodidae; genus Trachelipus; species Trachelipus rathkii. The sequence goes on along the minus strand of JABUQX010010143.1, from coordinate 22,321 downwards.
TATTATATATATAGGCTGGTTATTAGATATAAGGTATATAATATATGAATAGAATTATATAGATATATAGACTATATATATATAATATATATACTATATATATAATAATTAATATAGTATAATACATATATTATAAATATATATTAATATAAATATTATATAAGTATAATAGTATAATATATATAAGTATATGGGGGTTAGTAGTAGAATTATATATATATATAATATATTATACTATATATATACTGTATAGTTATAGATATATATATCGATATATAGATAGTATTATAGTTACTAATGTACTATATATAGATATATTAATATACGTCGGCCAATGTCGGATAATGGTACTTACTATGTAGCGCGCAGAAGTACAACATAATGAGGAAAAATAGTTAAAAAAATAAATCTGGATGATCGAAAAAATACGGATATATCGACGACTGAGCAGTGACTAAACGAGATTACCAAATATTCAAATTGTTTATAAGACGTCTTGTTATTCACTGTCTATCATAGTTAGCCGATTTTTTTTACAACAGCTATTGAGCATTTCCCCCCCTATTAACTACCTATCTATACTGGATTCGCGATGAGCGAGGTATATATGGTATTCACTGTAGTTATGTCTAGAATTCATTATTGTAATAGCAGAATATCTTGAAATGCTGCTATACCATTATCGTTGAATAAGATCGGTAGTCATGTCTGTCACCTAAAGCGCCAAAAAGTGCGAAATCCAATCTGCTAATGAAATTGGAGAATGACGATAAAGAGAAGAACGATAGCAATCCGAGGGCTTATCCTAAACCTAGAAAAAAAAAAAAAATATGATAAAAATTAGTATCTGCCGAAGGATTAAGACTGGTAGCTTTAGCGAGTCTACTGTTATAGGGCTGTGGAAATAGAAATAAAATCAGGAATATTGTGAAAAGCCTTCGCGAAACTCTAGGCTCTTACCAGAATCTCAGGATTGATTTTTAACAAGCGAATGACGTCATCACTGAACAATTACTCTTCTTATTATACTTCTGTAATCTTCCATTGTATTAGATAATATTTGCAGATGTAATTTAGAACTATTGTTTCATTGGCAGCAAAAGTTGTAGGTTCGCCATGAAAATTACTGTTATAATGTGATGAATATTGAAGAAAGCAAAATTTGCGTTCTCCATTCGACATATAAAGTTGTATATATCATAAGCTGAAATGAGTTAACAAATAGGGATAGTATATATATATAACTGATAATATAGATTAGTATATATATATAGTTGTATATATATTTATATTATATAGAAATTATTTATTATATAATATAGTATATAATGTTATAATGTAATAATATATATTTATAATATAGTTATAATATACTAGTATATATATATATATAATATATATAATAGTATATATAATATATCTTAAATATATATATTATACTAATATATATAGTATATACAGTATTATATGTATATTATTGATTATATATAGGTATATATAAATATATATTATATAATATGTATATAGTTAGAATTATGAGATTATATATAGTAATATATAGTAATGTATATATATTGTAATTATGTATATATATAAATAAATAGAGTATAGATCATATACATAATATACTATACTATAGGATATTATAATAATTATAGATATATATTATATATATATATGATAGTATATATTTATATATATGTTATAATATATATATATATAGTAATATTTATATTATATTTTATAATATATATATATATATACTATATTATGTACCAATATTAGGATTATGTATAGTAATATAATATATATTATAATAGGTTAGTATTAATATATATTAATATATAGTATATATTATAATAGTAGTAGTAGATAGTATAATCATACCCACAGTTCGTTATCCCAAAGATCGGGGAGGTAGGTGCTTGTAGGCAATGCACGCCGAAACAGAAAAGTAGCTTTCAGACATATAACGCAAGTTCGAAAAGAAATGCCACAAGCGCTTATGCCCCTTGCTATAACATTATTAACGAGAACTGCGTACGCAGTCATGAGAATCTCACTAGAGCTTCAGCGAGACACATGATCGGACGCCTCACGGTAGGGCCATTCTCATCAATGTAGGAATTTCTCCCTTGCGGCACGTTGGACCCAAAACCATACCACCTTCACAAAACCACCACACAATTTACTCCTCATTATGGCACACTTTCTTCCGCCCTTGCCAACTCACTAATTTCTCTTCTCCAAGTCAAGTTCCTTTATCTCGACTCAACCACTATTTTCTTCGGTACACCCGAGCTCGATTTTCCCAGCACACTCAACCACTATACAACCGCTTAAAACCAACCGAAAGTCATCCATCCTTTCCACAAGACCAAACGCGATCTTCAGCGTGACTTTCGATTACTTCACTACATTTACGTCTTTCTTCACACCACGAAATCTCTAATAAGGTTATTCCTAATTTTATCAATTCTTCTCTCATCTAACACGCCCATAGGATTATCCATCTGATCAGATTGCATTTTAGATCAATAACTCTTATTCTACACCATAGTTTCATTACTATACACAAAAAACAGTTACAACATACCATCATGCTGAAAGATCTCTAGCGCCACTCAAGTTTATCTCCTTTACATACCGCCAAGCAATTTAAAAGTGCCACCAGACAATCTTTCCGTCATTCGCCTCATCAATTTAATTCTGCTGCGTCATCCGATTCCCTTTCGTTCAATATATATTTTAGATATTCTAACTAGTTTTCCTAAGGAGTGAGAGATAAAAAACATTTTGTCAGATTTGTTGTTAATAGTTTATTTCATCTACAAGGTAAGTCTGTCGTGGTTTAACGGTACCGCCACTGTGACGTGGGGCGTAGGGCCAGGGTCTTATTGAGCTTATTGCTTACCTTTTCATTGATGGCAATGACAAGTAAATTATTAATGTGTTCTTTATGGTTTTCACTATCTAGGAGTATTTTTAGTTCCTGTACTATTTGCAATATCATTTTCATTTTCATCAACATTTGTAACGTCAACTTCTTCATCATCATTTTGTTCTTTTAACATTTCATTAAACAATAATTTTTCCTTTAGCTTTTGATTAATTACTATTTGTTCGTCATTCATACTTTGCAGCCGATTATTTTCTCTCATAACCTCTTTATTCTTCCTCTGTAAAGTTCCCTATTATCTTCATAACACTGCTTCAAATCCATAAAAGGCTAAAATATACAATTTAATTCTTTCTTTTCTCGTCATGTTCCTCGAATGATTTGTTCAATGCCAAAGGGATTTTTATCTACACGATCATCTACATATTCCATAACGCCACCACACTCGTCATTCATCCAAGCTTAGCTCATTCATAACTAGAAGCCACACTTTCGACCAAAATACCAGACATATATCATCGTCCACTACAACACTCAAGTAGAACATAATTTCCTCTATAACTTCCACAGTTACCCTTATCCCCTTACTCCTTATAAGGGTATTAGTTACTGCTTCTTCTTCAATCTCTTCGGAACTATATATATACCCTCCATAAACGCTGTGTTGCACAACTTCCAAATCCCAATCAATCACAATCTCTCGGCCTATCGTTGCCTGCATCATTCACCAGTCCATATATGGCTACAGATTTACCATCTTCAACTTTTCTCATTCTACCTATTACCTTGAGAAACACTACTGCTAATGACCTCATCGCCAAAATACCTATTATCCTTCTTGCGCCTTCAAACACACAACACATTCACTTCAACTCTCGATTACTGTTCAACGTGTATAACTGCAGAATCTAAGGTCGCCTCATACTCACTCGATATTATATCCATCAGTTCACGAAAGCCACTCACCGCTATTTCAGATTATTCTAATCAGATTGCCTTTTACATTCTTACTTTCGACGCTTCCTTCCAGAAGAGCTTCCATATCCCCCTTGTAAGTCCCCATTCAACCTCTATCCAAACTGTCACTATACCCTTTACTTTTCCTCCTACGCATGCATCAAAATAACTGATATATATACTATATATATATATATATAGATAGTATATACTATATAGTATATAGACTATATATAATATAATTCATAGATATAACTATATATATATATATAGTATATGGTCATATTACGTAGTATATATATATATAATATATATAGATATTATATTATTATATAAACGATATATAAAATATTATATATAAATATATATAATATAAAATAATAAAAATTCACATTGAATAATTGAATAATAATATCATAGTAATAAAAACAATGTTTTCAATAAGAAATAATAATAATAATAATAATAATAATCAATAATAATGAATAATATTATAATAGAATAAGTAATAAATTATATGAAACTATGAAATAATAGAAGGTGGCGTAAAGTTACATGAAAGTGCATCTTATAAATGAACGATTTTCGCTACCTGATTAGTATCGTTTCCTAATGTCGCAAAGTGATAGTTAAATAATGAGAAAAAAAAAATAAATTTCCCCCCCTATTAACTCTTTCTTAAACCTGAAATTAAAACATGAGATACAATTAAAATTTTTGACGTGATTCTTGCACGAATATGTTAATGAGAGTATACTTTGCGTTTATATTAAATAGCTTTTATTAATTATTATTATATTATTAAATTATTATTATTGAATTATATTAATTCTCGCACTATTACTCTCCATTATTATGATTTATTATTATTATTATATGATTATATTATTATTATTATTATTATATTAATTATGATATTATATTATATTATTATTATTGATTAATTATATTTTATTAGTAAGTCA
>JABUQX010010143.1:0-15000 GCA_015478945.1 Trachelipus rathkii | reverse complement strand
ATATATATACCTTATATATATATATATATATAACTAACTTTCCATATAATAACCTTTGTAATATATGTATATATATATAATATCATATATATATATAATATATAATATAAAATATATATGCTGCTCATATATATACAACAACAAAACCAAAAACAGCAATTGCTGCTGACTACTACCTGGCTACCTTGCACTTTGCAAAGCTACTACTACTACTACTACTTTACTACTACTACCACTACTTACTACTTCTTCTCAAAATATTAATAATAATAATAAGAGCCCATTGAAAGTAAAAATAATATTAATAATGTGTAATAAAACAATAATCATTCTACTAGCAATACAATAACAATAATAATAACACTCAACTATAACTAAAGAAAAATAAGAAAAGAAAGAAAGAAGAAGAGAAGAGAAAGAGAAAGAAAGAAAGAAAGAAAGAAAGAGAAAGAAAGAAATAAAGAAGAAAAGAGTGAAGGAAAGAAGAAGAATAATAAAGGGATTGAAGTTTTAAACAGACGATAGGAACAAGAGGAAGAAGTGGAAAAAAATAGAAAGAAGAAGAAGAAAGAAGAAACAAGACGAAGAAAGAATCAAATAAGAAGAAAAAGAGAGAAAGAAGAAAAGAGAAGAAAAGAAAGAAAAGAAGAGAAAGAGAAAGAGAAAGAAAGAAGGACAAAGAAAGAAGCAAGAAAATGCAAGAAGGAAGAAGAAAAAGAAAGAAAAAATATGAAAATATGTAAAGAGAAAGAAGAAGAAAGAAAGAAAGAGAGAGAAAGAAGAAGAAGAGAAGAAGAGAAGAAGAAGAGAGAAAGAAGAGAAGAAAGAAGAAAAAAGAAAGTAAGATGAAAGATGAAAGAAGAGAGAAGGAAAGTAGAAAGAAAGAAGAAGAAAAAAGAAAGATAAAGAGAATGAGAGAAAGTAAAGAAGAGATAGAGAAAAAGAAAAGAAAGAAGAGAAGAAAGAAAGAAAAGAAAGAAGAGAAAGAAGAAGAAGAGCAAGAAATAATAATAAAAATAATAATAATAATAATAATAATAATAATAATAATAATAATAATAATAATAATAATAATAATAATAATAATAATAATAATAATAATAATAATAATAATAATAATAATAATAATAATAATAATAATAATTAATAATTAATAATTAATAATTAATAATTAATAATTAATACTTAATAATTAATAATAATAATAATATTAATAATAATAATAATAATAATAATAATTCAAGTAATAATGATAGTATTAGTAATAATAGCTAATAATAATTCGTAATATTGAAATGATAATACTAATTATGATAATAATAATAATAATAATAATATTAATAATAATAATAATAATAATAATAATAATAATATATCAATAAATAATAATAATAATAATAATAATAATAATAATAATAATAATAATAACGGCTTAATAATAATAATAATATGGAATAATAATAAAAGAATAAGAATTATAATAATATTAAAAAATCTTCAATTACGCTACTACTACTACTACTACTACTACTACTACTACTACTACTACTATACTACTTGTACTACTACTACTACTACCCCTGACCACTACTAATAATAATAATAATAATAATGTAATAATAATAATAATAATAATAATAAAGAAATAATAATAAATAATAATAATAATATAATAATAATAATAATAATAATAATAATAATAATCAATAAACCAATAATAATTTTTATAACAATAACAATAATAATAATGGTTACAATAATCATAATAATAATAATAATAATAATAATAATAATATTAACGCAAGAAAAACGGATTGTGCAAGTAGTTTCTTAACAAAAATGGTTGAACTCCTGACCCCCCTGTCTACAGCCTTGTATATATATACATATGCGCATACTTCTAAATAATAGCAACATATATATATATATATATATAATAACATATATATATATATATATATATATATAACTCTGCTCTCTATATATATATATATATATATATATATATTTAGAAATTACGAGAGAGAAGTGGATGGCGCTTCCATGTTCACGAACTATAGGAAGATCTATTTCGCCTTGCATTTAAATAGCAGAGGAAAGAAAAGTGGTCCACCCTTTCCTGCTATGACAATAATAAATGTAATAATAATAATAATAATAATAATAATAATAATATAATAATAATAATAATAATAATAATAATAATAATAATAATAATAATAATAATAATAATATGTAATAATAATAATAATAATAATAATAATAATAATAATAATAAACTAATATAATAATAATAATAGTAATAATAATAATAATAATGTAATAATAATGAAAAGCAATAATAATAATAATGACAATAATAGCTCCATCAAAGCAAATAAAGTAAACAACGATAATAAGTAACCATAACAATAATGCTGTGATAGGAAACGAAATAATCAACAACTATAATAGCAATAATTACAGTACGTATAAGTACTCAAACCTGACCAATAAGTAAGCTGCAAGTAATAATAAACAATAATGGCATAATATCGATAAATAAATGACTTATTGAAACGTGAACAGCATAACAATGGCGCAATAATCAATAACAACAAATAATAATATAGACCAACAATAATAACAATAACAATAATTATTAAAGATAAATTGTAAAAGTTTTAGAGCACATCTATCCCAGTAATAATAATAATAATAATAATAATAATAATAATAATAATAATAATAATAATAATAACTAATAATAATAATAATAATAATAATAATAACAATAATAATAATAATAATAATAATAATAATAACAACAATAATAATAATAATAATAATAATAATAATAATAATAATAATAATAATAATAATAACGAAATAAATTTAAAATATTTAATGGCAGATTCGCTCTTATATAAATAATGTATATATATATATATATATATATATATATATATATATATATATATATATACATTTATATAAACAATATATATATATATATATATATATATATATATATTAGTTTATCATCACCCCTCACGGAGTGGTCGTTAATCAAGGAGGGTGTTAAAAGCTTAACAAAAATTCAACTTCTTTAAACTAGATGGGGAACTTTTGGGCACTTCAGGGCTTTAAAAATTGAGGAGATTAGAATTGAGTAGGAAACGCACAGAGAGATGGAAGGAAAATTCCACAGAACGAAGGTGGCGGAAAGAGAAGGAGGCACCGCAGCGGAGCTGAATCTGGAGTTGCTTGTGATATCAACACAAAACTCATGTGCCGACAGCACCCCTTGTGCTACGGGGGCGTCGTTAAAGATGGTGGCACGCGAGTGGAAAGAAATTCCCTCGAGCACTTGCCGCTACGGTACCTATAGAAAAGAGATAAAGCACCAACATCGCGCCGCAAATATAAGGGGTCAAGTGAACTAGAAAAAGAACAGGACAGTTGATAAGTCTTTTTGCCTTTGACTCGGAAACCCTATCCAGCCGGGTGAAACCTGAGCCCCAGATATGAGAGCAGTACTTCCATACAGGGCCCGGTTGAAGCCTTGTATAGCTCGGGTAACTGGCAGAGAGAAAAAAAGTCTCGCAGTCTAAACTCAGAACTCCCAGCTTCCTTGAGGGGCCGCCTTAGCAATCGTTGTGATGTGAGGTTTCCAAGACATTTTGTTGTTTATGTTAAGACCAAGGATGTTTATATTGTCGACAGGAGAAACGAGAGGAGAGACGAGAGATAGGAAAGTTAGAAAGGTGTCTTAGAGGGAGATTTGTAGAAGTTGAGTTTTTAAGAATTGAAGGCTGCAAGAGTTCAAGACTTGACCCACCCATTCTATCAGATCAGCGAGAGCAGATCGAAATATTAAGAACGAGGAGGCACAATTCTAGAAGTAAAGAAGGAGCAGAATTGAATTGAGTTGAAGAAGAATGAAGGGTCCAGTCATCGGCATATGAGTGAATGGGGAGTTGCAGGGGTGCCGGGTGAGGAAGATATTGTGAAAGAGCCAGGAATACAAAGTGGGATGAGACAGAACACCTGAGAGGCCACCGCTATTGGAGCAGAGAAGAAGGGAGAGGAAGAGTGTGCCATCAGCAACAGCTGATGGCTGAGCAGTTGGAGAAGCCAGACATAGTAAGCAAGAGAGGGGCACACTGTGGGAATTGGAGGCAGTGACACGTTATGCCGGTCAGTGTTTTGGATATAATCAAACCTCTTGCGCGCAGTCTCCCATGGGGTTCTAAGGACGGCGGAGCCATGAGTCGATGCAGGGATGGAAGTATCATAGTAGACCTCGAGCGCCGAAAGCCGTGCTGGCGCGGAAAGAGGTGAATGAGATTCCAGATGATCTAAAAATGAGAGTTGAGAAGGGGTTTCAAAAGATCTTAGATAGAATACAGAATTAGGAAACTATGGGGCGATAGTTGAAGGAGATCAGAGCAACCTGCTTTTTCCGGAATAAGGTTGGACAGCTGGCTACAGCACTGAGGGAAAGTGCTAGTATTGAGGGTCCCATAGAGAGTTGAACGAGGGGCGGGGATGGCACGGAAGCACTTCCTCAAAACTCGGGGAGGGATGCCATCCGGGCCCCACCCGCCTTCCTAAAGTTCGTAGATTTCAGGAGCCCGTCATTCACCCGATCGAATGTAATCACAGGCAAGGCATAGGACACCTGAGAGGGAGAAAGAAGGAGGGAGGAGAAGATTAGAATCGTCCAGAGGTTGAGTTAGAGAGGAAAATGGGAGGCCAAGAAGGAGATTTGGCCTTTTCGGTTGGAGAATTAGCAACAGAACCATCAGAGCGAATAAGAGGAGGAAAAGATGATTTACAGAAGTTGTTAGAGATGTTTTGGCAAGAGGCCAGAAAGATTTGTCACTAGGAGAACCAAGGAGGGTTAGCGCACTTTCGTTTGATGAAAAGAGTATCGTCGAGAGTATCCCTGCAGCGATTTCTAGCAGAATGAAAATTAGCAGGAGTGATAGGGAGAACGAGAATTTTCCCACTCCCGATACGCACTGTCTCCTAGCCTGGATGGCCAGAGAACAAGCACGATCAACCGTGGATTATGAGGAGAGAAAGATTTAGTCGAAGAGGAAAGGAATGAACCTGCTCATCCATCAACGATTACAGCACCATATCGGCAGAAGTCGAAGCGTCACCAGGAGACAAAGCTGTGGAACCCAATTATAGTTGGCGTAGAAGCGACGCAAGGCCCCAATCGGCCCCGATCAAAGTGCCAGAAAAAACGCGTAGGGCAGGATGAATAGAACTGTTGGAGAGAAAGTATTAAAATTAAGAGATATAAGGTTGTGGTCAGATTTACCAATAGGAGCGAAGGTGGTGTATTTATAGAGAGAAGGACTAGTGTGGTGAAACATAGGTCAAGTGTGTTCAATAATTGGTTGGGACGATCGGAATGTGTGTGGGTTCTTTAGTGGTTGCTCCAGATCGTTGAGTGCTAAATGATTCACGGGTATGAGAGGACCCCAACCATTCAGTGTTGTGTACATTGAAATCCCCTAAATAGAGGACCTCAGTATTTGGATGAGAAGATGTAACAGTCTCGTGAGAAGTAGTAAGGTATTCAAAAAAGGCGTGAAAATCTGTTCTGTTAGGAGAACAGTAGCAGAAGCACAAGATTATTGTAGTAGAAGGAAGAAAGATTTTAAGCCACAGAACATCGAGTTAGGAGATTCGAGATTTTCGAGACGTGTTACGGGAGTGTTTATGTTAACATAGGCACATGCTCGACGGAAATTATGAAATAAGTTATAGTTGGACATATTAAACGAATTAGAGGATGAATTCTTAGCCATCTGCAAGGTTATAGGGCAGGAGCAAGGTTAGGATTAGAGTTAGAGAGGTGGTATTCCACGGATGCAGAGTTAGATTGCAAGCCACGGATGTTAGCAAAGTCGATAGTAAGCCCGCGCCGGTGCAAATCTGCCATCTTGCATGCACATACAAAAACCACAAAACAAACAGACAAAACAAAAAATAAATAAAACAGACAAACGTGAAATCAGGTTAAAATTATTCACACGTCTAAAACCTAAATTTAAAACCGTAAATGCTAAAAAGCTAAAATCGTATTTACAGTAAATATGTAAAAATATGAAAAATCCTAAAGTTAAAAACACTAACGCTCACTTGCACCCCTATAAATTCGCGAATAAAAAAAAAGTAAATAAAATTGATTTAACATTAAAACCTAAATTTAAAAGTTAAAGTGCCAAAATAATAAAAATCAAATTTTAAAACACTGTGAGAATGAGAATTCTACACCAAAACAGTATTAACTTTAAAAAACCTAAAGGTACAGTCCTTAAAAAAGCTAAAAAGAAAGAAAAGAAAAAAGTTAAAACTAGGACTTATCTTTTAAAACCTCGTACGTAGAACTTTACTAAAACGGATAAAATGGTATCAAAGTAGTAAGATTTAATAAAATTCTAAATAAATAAAAAAAAAGTTTGAAAAACATACACACTTTCAATTAAACACAGCAATACATAAACACAATAAATAAAAGGATACAATTATTTCACTGAGAGCACAACATTATATATAAATATATATATATATATATATACCATGTGTAAATTTTTAAATCAATATTATATATACGCTATAACTATATACATATATATACTCACCCTATACCCTTATATATACTTGCCATAGCCCTTACTTATATAGCACTGCGCGCAGCATATCGCCATATTCATATATATATATAACCATATATATATATATATATATATATATATATATATATATATATATATATATAATATATATATATATATATATAAATATATAATATAACCCAGCCAGCCATATATCATACCAGCTAACTGCTTCTTCTTTGCTTTGCTGTATGCTGCTCCTTAACCATGTATATAACCATATTATGCTGCGCATATATACAACATACTTAGCATAATAGCAACTCAGCCGCTGCTAACTGTATTGCTGTTTGCTGTAGCAGCAGCAACCTTAACAACCGCCCGCCCGCCGCGCATATACACTGCTGCGCAGCTGTATATGTATAGCAGCAACTAACCTTGTAACCAATATATATGTATAGCGCTGCTGCAATGGCTCCAGCTGCTGCTCAGCAATAGCAACCGCTCTTTGCTCCAGCCTTCGCTCTTTGCTGCTGCTGTAACTATATACACTATATATATAACTTATAACCAGCGCTATAACTCTTAACCTTATATACCTCCATATATATATATATATATATATATATATAAATTCGGAAGCAGCATACTTCATAATACTTATCACCGTTGTCTTCTTATGCTGTTTTGTTCTTCAAATAAAAACAAGATATATATTTAATTTTCCTCATCCAGAAAAACATGTTCCTTTCCTTATATTATTTAATTATTTTTTTATTTCAATATAACAACCTTTATATATATATATATATATATATATATATATATATATATATATATATATATATATATATATATATATATATATATATCTTTATATATATATTATATATATTTATATATATATATATATATATATATATATATATATATATATATATATAACTAATAATAACCTTATATATATATATATATATATATATATATATATATATATATATATATATATATATATATATATATATTATAATATATATATATATATATATATATATATATATATATATATATATATAACTGCTTAATATATATATATATAACTTATATATATATATGCTCTTTCTCTTCTTCTTGCTATATGCTATACTAACTATAATATATATACTTTACAGTTGTCACCACCACTCACGGGCAGAGCCACATTCAGGGAGGGTGTTTGCACATAAAATTTCATCATGACGTAAATTACCCAGATGTGTGTGCTGGGCACGGGGTTTTAAAAGTGAGGAGATTAAATTCAGCAGGAGACACAGAAGATGGAAGAGAAGAATTCCACAGAACAGATGTGGCAGGGAAGAAGGAAGCACCGCAGTGAACTAGCCTGAGTTACCAATATCAACGCAAAACTCGTGCGCAGACACAGCACCTTTGTGTGCTACGAGGGCGTCATGGTACGCGAGTGGTATGTTCCCTCGAACACCTGCCGCTGCGGAACCTAAGAAAAGAGATAAAGTACCAGCATCGGGCCGCAAAGATAGAGGGTCAAGTGAACTGGAAAGTACAGAACAGTTTATAAACTAATGCGGCTTTTGACTCTGACCTATTAAAAGCCGGGTGAGGAGCCCCACAGATAGGGGCAATTTTGCTCCAGCCTGAGACCGGATGAGACAGCAGCCCTTAGCTGGAGTACCTGAGAAGAGGAAAAAAAAAACTCTCGCAGTCTAAACAGAACTCCCAATTTCTTTGAAGCCGCCTAGCAACCAATTGTGATGTGAGGTTCCAAGACATTTTTATTTATCTTTAATACAAGTTTACTATTGAAATTTAATATACCCAGAAGAGGGCAAATTAGAAAGAGATAGGAAAGAAGTTAGAAGGTGTTTTAGAGAGGGAGATTTGTAGAAGTTGAGTTTTTAAAAGAATTGAATTTCACAAGGTTGAGATGACCCCAATCGGAAATTCTATCCAGATCAACGAGAGAATAGAATCGGAAGATTAAGACGAGAACGAGAGCAATTCTAGAAGTAAAGGGGCAGAATTGAAGTGGGTTGAAGAATGAAGGAGGTCAGTCATCGGCGCATTTGAGTGGATATATATATATATATACCTTATATATATATAACCAGCAACAACAGCTTAGCAACCTTATATATATATATATATATATATATATATATATGCTATATATATATATGCTGTATATATACCATATATATATACCATATATATATATTAGCATATAATATATATGCTGTATATATACATATATATATAGCATATATATATAGCTATATATCATAATAACCATAATATCAATAACATGTAACAATAGCAACTTAGCATATATAGCCAGCAGCAACCCAGTATAACAGCCAGCCAGCAACCCAGCCTCATATATATATGTATGCTGCTGCTGCTGCCAGTAGTAGCTGTATAGCCAGCAGCATGCTAGTATATAACCAACCATAACCAACCCAACCATGCTTAGCATATAACGCCAGCTGCTGCTCCTTCATACTTATGCTATATATATAATATAGCATAGTAGCGCTGCTGCAGCGCTGCTGTGTAACGCCTGGCATAGCCTTATATGCAGCCTTAGCATATATGTATATATAACACTTATATATATATATATATATATATATATATATAACCTCCATATATATATATATATATGCTATATATATATATAAATTTATATCTCGGTATCTTGATGCTATATGCTTATGCTACTCGTCAAAAATAACGCACCACAAGGTTAAATGTCCTTCGCAGGAACGGGAGAAGGCCCCTAACCCCATGAAACACCACACCAACACAATTTACAGCATCCAGTATAACAGAAAAACCACCCCACAGAAATTCAACGCAGTATCTTGACCTTCAAGCGATAAATTTAGGAAAACATAAACCACGTAATTAGACCTGGGAGAGGTGGGGTAAGTTATGTTGATAATCGAGCGCGGGATCATTCACGTACGAAACGACTCCGATAAACATGGAGATGATAGTTCGTCAATTGTCAAGAGATCAGTGCGTGCAGATAACAACACTCCACGCCGAAAGACACGGGTACCAGTCACTTGGTCGATGGTTTCGGTGTAGCGCACACAACGATTGCACGGGTGGTCCAACGGCACCAGGAAACCCTGACACATGATTGCCGGCGAGGAAAAGAAAGGTAGGCCCAAGTTGCACGACACCCGTGGAGAAGACCGATTATACGTCTGAAGTGCATTACGAGCGAAACACAACCGCACGACATCTGCTGATAAGAGCTGACGGAGGTTACACGGCACCAGGGTGGTGACAATACAGTGCTCGACTCCCCTTGCGGAACATAATTACCGGCCCCGGTGTCCTGCCAAAGATCCACCGCACACTACGGCATATCGAAGGGGGCGCGGCTGGCATTTGCCAGATCATCCATTGGACGGTCGACGGTGGGCCAAAATGTGTTCTTCGAGACGAAGTCAGGAAGTGCCTCTGTACACTCTGTATATATATCTTGCCATATGTATATATATGTATAATATATATGTATATATATATGTATATGTATATATATATATAGCCAATAGCTAATAACAGTAACCAACAACCAACAACCAGCTAATAATGCTCAACACATATGTATAACATATATATAGAGAGAGAGAGAGGAAGTTTCATTGATGTGAAATATATGTAATAATAATACATATATATGTAATAATAATATAACTTAATAACATATATATATATATGTAATAACCAATATATATATATATATACTATATATATATATATATATATATATGTATATATATACAGCAACATGGCATAGTAATATGTATAACCTTAGCAATAATATAGCTGCTGCTCTTCTTCTTCTTTAACAACAGCTAACCAACCAACCAGCGCCAATAACCCAGCAGCGCCAATATAACCTTCGCTAATCCTTCTTGCTGCTGCCTTGTAGCAGTATGTATATAATAGCATAATATATATATATATATAATAACAATATATATATATATATAGCATATATATATATATATAACCTTAACTTAATATAATATATATATATAATATATAACATATAACATACAGCAATAACTTGTATAATATATATATATATATATATATATATATATATATATATATATATATATATATAGCATAATTACAGAATCCCCTACACTTAGCAATATATATATATATATATATATATATATATATATATATATATATATAATATATACTTAATATATATATATATTTAATATATATGTATATATAATAATAACAATATATATATATATATATATAATATATATATATATGTATATAACCTAATAACCAGCAGCAACCAATAACCCATATAACCAGCCCAGCTGCTATTGCTCATATGCCAGCAATATATACTCCCTATATGCTATAGAGAGAGAAGAGAGAGAGAGAGAGAGAGAGAGAGAGAGAGAGAGAGAGAGAGAGAGAGAGAAGGAGATTTCATTAAATGCAAGCCTTTGAGAGTCTGTTAAGAAGAAAGAAAAAGAAAGAAGCCAACGGGAAGGTCAAATAAAAGAAGTAGAATATTAGAAGAAATCTCTGCTACTCTCAGTTTGTTAATGCATATTATTCTGTGATTATGGATATGGATTGGAATAGGTTTCTAAGAGAAGAAAAAAAGAAAGAAGAATAAATGGGTCAAAAAGGAATGAAGGAGACTGAAATAAATTTAGATAGTATAATTATTTATTATTATTTTTCTGTCTCACTCTAAAAGAACACTTATATAAGATGATGAGATTCATATAGATGTTATATATATATATATATATATATATATATATTTTTAATATAACTATATATATATATATATATATATATATATATATATATATATATAATATAACTGCTGTAGCATAATATGTAGCTGCCTTGTAACATATATATAAATATATACTGCTAGTATATATATATATATAATCTATATATATATACCGGTATAGGTAATATATATATATACTTAATATATATATATAGCATAATATATAGCCTTATGTAATATATCTTAACTGCCTGCTATATGCTCATATATATATAGCATACGCCGCGCCCGCTGCTGCATATGCTGCTGCTCTTTATGCTGTAGCAGCTTGCTCAAAAATATTGGCATATATAACTATGCTGCTCTTTTAACTTAACAATATGTATAGCCTTAGCCTTGTAATGTATATATACATATATATGTATATGCTATTCTTTGCTGCTGCTGCTGCTAACAACAACATATATATATATATATGTAACATAACATATATATATATATATATATATATATGTAATATATGAAATATAACAACCTTAGCAGCAACATACCATATATACCATATAACATATAATATGTATATATATGTAACATACTTATAACAGCAACAGTATATCATATTTCTTTCTTTATACTAGCAATAACCAGCAGCAGCCTTATGCCTTCTTTATGTAACATGCTGTAACAATATGTACTATGCTCTTCTTATTATAGTAGTAAAATGAGAGAATAAATGGAAGTATACTGAGATGATTTGGTCCTTTTAAGGGATGGATGATGAAGTCAGTTGGTTAAACGATAATATTGTGGTAGGTGTGCTGGAAACCGAGGAATAAGTGGATTGAGTCCAGTAAAGGAATTTCCTGGAGGAGAAATATGAGTTTGGTCTGGAAGCTTAAGAGAAAAAGATGCATAATAGGGTGAAAGATGGCGGGGTTTGTGAGGAAGAGCCTTATGATTGTAGCCGTCTGGAGAAGGTTGAACTTCGGTAGCAGAGATGTGGTGGTGGCACAAGTCGGTGAAACTGGGGTGGTACTGCAATGCGGAAACGAGTTCTCACTTAAAGTATATATACCTTATAACATATACTCCACCCTTATGCACTCCTCTCTCATATATATATCTCCTCACTCACTATATATATATACATAACATATATATATATATATATATATATACTACATATATATATATATTTTCAGCATTTAGACACATGTAAGAAAACTATGTATGCTGCTGTAGATATATACTTATATGCTCTGCATGCCGCCAACAGCTAGCAACCAACCAACCCTTATGCTGTAATAACCAATATAGCACTCTCTTATAGCCTTACTTATATATATGCACTTTATATTTATATAACCTTAGCCTTAACCTTAACAACTGCTATATAACTACCATATAATAACATATATACTTATACTTATATATAACGCCTTATACATATATATATACTGCTATATATATATATACTGTATGATTATAAATGTGACGATAATAAAATGTTCTGTTACATCAAGATGTGATGAGTGACCAGGGCAAAAGGTAATTTTGGATATGCCGGGACTGGAAAGATAATTTATGTAGTAAATTGTAAAAGTGAAGCATTCAAATGGAGGCCTTCTCAGTATAGTGATTTAATATCAGTAAAAACAATATTTTAGTTTATTATTTTATTATAAAGAAAACTGAACTTTTTAAAATCAAAAAATGGAAATCATGAAATAGAACAAGCCATAGACACCAAATTGTCGTCCACAGTAACCTCTAGCATTGAGGCTTACTTTCTTAACTAGCTTAGGGCAAAACAAACACTGATTAAATCATTTGGTGAAGTTCTCTCTTCTTGGGTCCACTTCTTGCTCAATTTAAAGTGAGGCACAGCCTTCTAGATTAGGGAATACTTGTGAGCATTGTTTTATTTGTAAAAAAAAAAAAAAAAAAATTAGAGTATATGTATATAACTTAGATGTGTTTAAAAATTATAGATTGAGTGTAAAATATATTTAGTGATTACAGGAACATCATTAAACGGTTTTTATAAATAATATAATTTCTTTAGTCCAATTTTAAATTATACAGAGACAACATTATTATCTTATATTATTGTGTTATTATTATTATTAGTTATTATTATTATTATCTTATTAAATTCCCATTAATATAATGAGACATTTGTTCTGGGAATTCTTATATATTAAACTTCATTATTGTTAGTATTATTTATTAAACTATTGTTGTTCATTATATAAATAATATTCATTAGTATTCTATGGGTTAGTATATTCAATTAAATGTTCTATATTTAACATTCATTGGAATATTGGATTAGTATGATATATATTTATGTTCTATTGTGTTCTATTGATGAGTATTTTGAGTGGGGTACCATTGATTATTGATATTATTATTTAGTATTGACCAGATAGTATGATTATTATTCTGGAATTTGTTAGTTTCCTTATTCATTATATTCATTCATTCATTATTATTCAGTATTATTATTAAATGACCATCTATTAAATATTAAACAATTTTTGTTCATTGTTGATGAGTATTGATAATCAAGACAATTCCATATTAGATGTTGTTATTTATTTAATGTTTATTATTAAATCTCTTATATTAATTTTTCATTGTGTTTGTATTTTAGCTGTTCAGTCTTTGTCTTACAAGCTTTATTCTTCTTTAACTATTCTTTCCTTCTGTGCTATTTCCTTCCTTCTTCTTCTTTATGTTCTTCTTTACTATTCCTTTATTCTTATTTGTAACTGTCTTCTTTATTTACAGTGTGTAGCTTCCCTATTCTTAAAATAACTGTTTGTATTGACATGTAACATAATTATTCTTACTATTTGTGTCTTCTATTTATTATTTATTACCTTCTTTAGTATTATTATTATTTCTTATTTATTGTATTTTAGCTAATAAAACTGTAACTATTCTTCCTTATTATTATTCTACTATGTTGATTGTTAATAATTCATTATGTTATTAGATGTATTATTACTAGTGTTAATGTTTTCTGATATAACATTTGTTAAATCTTTATTCATTCGTTATTCAACATTAGATGATGATATAATTACCAGATTCAGATGATATATGATGACATTACCATTCTATGATATATATTCTTTGTTCTTTTAGAGATTATTTATTATCTGGATTCTAGTGTGTTTTGTTTATTGTTGATATTATATATAAATTAGTATTGTAATTTATTGATATGTATCTGTTGATATTATTTATTAATGTTCGTGTTTGAGTTCATTAATTATGATTGTTATTACCTTATTTGTTCTCACAAATGTTAGATGTTATTTTGTTATTTAGTATTATATACCTTATTATATTATATTTATAGTTAATTAGTATTATGTTCATTCCCATTGATACCATTATTATTCTAGTATTGTTGTTTGTTCTTTTATTCCCAGATTGATATATGGAAAAACTTATTATTCTAGATTAATGATATATATATTATTAAATATTATATTCTTATGTGTTGATGGAGTTTATATACTATGATGTATATATTCTATTACCATGATGATCTAT
>JABUQX010010142.1:0-27500 GCA_015478945.1 Trachelipus rathkii | reverse complement strand
TTACATATGTGTTAACTGAAGGTATTACTGAGATACGAAACTATATAATCGATAATGATATAAATGATTGGCATATTTGTAAAGATTTAGAGAGTTTTAATATGAAATAGTCATAAACATCATATGAAAAATGTATGTGGCAGTGTTATATATAATAATATTCTTGTATTATATTTAATGTTAACCTTATATATATATATATATATATATATATATATATTTAACACTCTTATATATATATATTATATTTATATATATATATATATATATATATATATATATATATATATATATATATATATATATATATATATATATATATATATATATATATTGGTATATATATATATATATATATATATATATATATATATAAAGAATATATATATATAAATATATATAAATAAATATATATATATATATATATATATATATATATATATATATATATATATATATATATATATATATATATATATATATATATATATATAAATCATTGTAAGTTAATGATTATTAAATTTCTAATTATATAGTAAAGTTTTATTATCCTTATTTTTACTTTCTTAAATAAAGATTTACATGTATGTTAAGAGTTGAATGTATATAAATTATAAAAGTTCTATGAAGGTTAACTATACATATAGTTTAAATAAACGAAGCTTAGGCTCAGGATATGAAAAAACATGTTTTTACACACCTTAAAACCAAAAAGGATAAAATAATTTCGACCAATCACATGCGTCATATAGAGATAAGAACTACTCCGTCCACTACAAGAAAGAAAGCATTTCCTTTTTACTTGCTTAAAGGATCTTACCGCGGCTGTTACGCGCCTGCGGGCGCGCGCGGCGGTTACGCGGAAATATTGCGCTTGCGGGCGCACGCGCGGCGGTTACGCGGAAATATTGCGCCTGCGGGCGCACGCGGCGGTTACGCGGAAATATTGCGCCTGCGGGCGCCGCGGCGGCGGGTTCGTCTGCCTTTGCGCGGAGGGCGCATGCTGCGCCCTGGTGGTCCGCTTATGACCTAGGGGAAGACATCAATATTAGCTCTGCTCTATGATGTAGGGCAGGGTAGGCTAGAAAAGGTTAACTCATAGTAGGAAGCATCCTAGCAACTTATAATATACACCAATCGAATCCTCATACCTTATAACATAGGGGTAGGCACCAATATTAGTGCTATTCTATGATCAGGGTAGGCTAGAAAAAGTTAACTCATAGTAGGAAGCATCCTAGCAACTTGTAATATACACCAATCGATTCCTCATACCTTATAACCTAGGGGTAGACACCAATATTAGGGCTATTCTAGGCTCAGGGGAGGCTAGAAAAGGCTTGAAAAAGTGGCACTCAGTTGGCACTATGTGGCACTCAGTTGGCACTATGTGGCACTCAGTTGGCACTATGTGGCACTCACTTGGCACTCATTGGCACTCACTTGGCACTCATTGGCACTCACCTGGCACTCACCTGGCACTCATAGAATACTCATAGAACACTAAAAGACACTCCTTACGGTGATTGGGAACCATCAAAGTTGAACCGTCAAAGCCGAACCATCAATAAATCTGAGTCATCAAAGATGACACCATCAAAGATGAACCGCCAAAGATGACGTCATCAAAGTTGAGTCATCAATAATGCTGAGTCATCAAAGTTGAGCCATCAAAGTTGAGCCATCAAAGTTGAGGCATCAAAGCTGAGGCATCAAAGCTGAGGCATCAATGCTGAGGCATCAAAGTTGAGGCATCAAAGTTGAGCCATCAAAGTTGAGCCATCAAAGTTGGGCCATCAAAGTTGGGCCATCAATAAATCTGAGTCATCAAAGATCAAAGTTGAGCCATCAAAGATGAGCCATCAAAGCTGACACCATCAAAGTTGACACCATCAAAGTTGACACCATCAATATAGGTTCCATCAAACTTGAACCATCAAAGTTGACACCATCAAAGTTGAGCCATCAAAGTTGACACCATCAAAGTTGACACCATCAATATAGGTTCCATCAAAGTTGACACCATCAAAGATGAGTCATCAAAGTTGAACCATCAAAGTTGAACCAACAAAGATGACGTCATCAAAGTTGACACCATCAAAGTTGACACCATCAAAAACCATCAAAATCACAAAAAAGGGGGGCTACGCCCCTAAAGGGGGTCAAAGGGGGCCAAAAACTAAGGGGGGACACGTACGACGGTTGCTACGCAACCGTCTGGCGCACCCCTTCTTCGAAGGGGTGCCAAAAATTGGGGTGCCAAAAAGCTAGGGGCCAAAAACCTAGGGTATATATATATATATATATATATATTATTATATATATATATACATACATATTATTATTATTATTATCTTACATATATATATATTGACATATAAATGTACATATTATTGTTACATATATAACTTATAAAATAAATATATATTATTATTATATATATATATATATATATATATATATATATATATATATATATATATATATATATATATATATATATTGGGGTACCGAATATATATATATGTTATATATAAGATAATATATTATTATATACATATATATTATATTATTATTTTTTTTTTTTTTATATTTCTATATAGACATTTAAATATCTCTGTTATATATATATTATATATATATATATATATATATATATATATATATAAATATATATATATATATATATTATATATATATATATATATATATATATATATATAAATTATATATATATATATATATATATATATATATATATATTATATATATACACATTTGGGCATGCAAAATCCGTTTTTGAATTGCCTACTGTTCATTTTCATTTTCATTTTCTACTTTCAAATTCATCTGAAGTATTTTTATTATAAAATTCTTTATCAAATCTCAACAGTAAACATCCACGCAACATCCGCAGGGCGAAGCGCGGGATGCTGATGCGGATCTTTAATAATGTTCTGATGATGCGGATGCGGATGCAGATGTTACCTGCATCAATTAATATATATATATATATAAGATATATGAGATATATATATATTATATTATATATATATATATTATATATATATATATATATATATATATATATATATATATATATATATATATATATATATATATATATATATATATATATATTTATATATATATATATATTTATATATATATATATATATATATATATATATATATATATATATATATATATATATATATATATATATATATATATATATATATATATATATATATATATATATATATATATATATATATATATATATATAACCTTTATTGACAAAATGTACAATAATTTTTGTTACTTTTTAAATGAATTTTGTTTATGTACTTTTGAATTTCTATTACGATTTGTTAGTGTAAGAAGTAATATTAAGAAGGTCCGTGTATTCTAGAAAATGAATTAATTTCCAAACATTTGACGTAAGATTTCATACTATATATATATATATATATATTATATATATATATATATATATATATATATATATATATATATATATATATATATATATATATATATATATATATATATATATACAACACTTTCTTCTTTTGTTTTATTGTTCTGCAACGTGAATCCATTAGGTTATGCTGCATTGCTCTGCAACGTGAATTTGTCTAGGTTATTTGCATTGCTGTGCAATGTGAATCTGTATAGGTTAGGTTCAACTGTACCCCCTTTTAAGTTTAGGTTAGGATAAAGTGTGGTTAGGTAGACACAGATTTAATGTATATATATATATATATATATATATATATATATATATATATATATATATATATATATATATATATATATATATTCTCTCAAGTTCGTTCATACGTTTGTGTTCTGAACCGACTCACAGACACTCAGGCACGTGGACTCAGGCAGGCAAGTTGGTTTGGTGACACACACAAACGAAAAAAAGATGATTTTAAAACTTCTTTTTTCACCATATATATATATATATATATATATATATATATATATATATATATATATATATATATATATATATATATATATATATATATATATATATATATACATATTACTTATTTATATCGTACCATACCCCGTCAAGTAGAAATTTATATGCAAGGTCCGCGTGACGTCATTCACGTCAGGATTTCCGCGTTACGTATACTGTGACGTCATGACTAATTTTATCGAATATATATATATATATATATATATATATATATATATATATATATATATATATATATATATTTTCCCATATATATATATATATATATATATAACGGCCCAGTAGGGGGCTAGAGCCGACGGGGAACAGATAGGGACGTTTTCCATACCCCGTAGGGGAGGGGCGGAGGAACCCCCGCGACACCCAAATACCAAAGAGCGGGGGTTCCGGAGACCCTCCCTGGAGGGGGGAATTGCGGATCTTTAATAATGTGCGGATGCTCCACGGATGCGGATGTTACCTGCATCACTAATATATATATATATACGTATATATATATATATATATATATATATATATATATATATATATATATATATATATATATATATATATATATATATATATATATATATATATATATATATAGCAAAGTTATAACATGACTAATGCGAAATATCCCTCTGTCCCCTCACTTGGATAGGGCTATGCCCGTGAGGTGCGAACTTTTTATATAATATATATATATATATATATATATATATATATATATATATATATATATATATATATATATATATATATATATATATATATATATATATATGCACAAAGTCCTAAATAGTTGAATTTAAACTATTGTTATCAATTTTCATTACTCGCTAAACTATACGTATTTAATCAGTGATTTTGCATCTCATGAAAATTCGTAGTCTCTTTTTTAGGAGTTTAATAAAAAACGCCTTATTAAGCAATTACATAACTGTAAACGATCAAACGGAATTACAAATTCATAAAGGCTTCAATAAAACTCATTTCGAAGTGGAATTGAACGGGTGTCCTCATTCCGATTCAAAAAGTGTGAAATTGACGAAATACTCTTACGCTAAACCGATGCTGTGGTATGTCGCTCTCGAACTGAGAGCAAAGTCACGCACAGATACTTTCTTAATTGCTTATTCATTAGCCGTTGCTATGGCATTATATATATATATATATATATATATATATATATATATATATATATATATATATATATATATATATATATATATATATATATATATATATATATATATATATTTTACAGTCAACCACCACTCACGGGCCGAGCTCTTTTCAAGGAGGGGGCGGAAAAGAAAACATGGAAAAACCCACCCAATCCCCAGCCTGAGGCAAATCTCTCAGGTGAGCACAGACGTGGGCTTTAAAGAGAGGAAGATTAAATATAGTTGAAAAAAACAGAAGAAGTCAAGGAGTTCCACAGAACAGATGTAGCAGGAAAGAAAGAGGCACCACAACGAACAAGTCTCAAGTTCTCAATACTCACGCAAAACTCATGCGAGAGCAAGCCACCCCTTGTATTGCGAGGGAGACGCAATGGAGTGGGAATGCTAGCAGCCAACTCACCTGAGCATCTACCGTTGTAGTACCTATAGAAAAGAGAGAGTACGCCAACGTCACGTCGCAGAGATAGCGGGTCAAGAGAGTTAGAAAGTATGGACAGTTTATTAGTCTCTTAGCTTTAGACTCAACTCTATCCAATAGAAGGGTGTAGCCGGAGCCCCCAAATGTGAGAACAGTATTCCATATAAGGGCGAATAAGGCCCTTATATAACTGGAGTAGCTGTGCAGAGGAAAAACCGCAAATGAACAGGTATATATATCTATATATATATATATATATATATATATATATATATATATATATATATCTATATATATATATATATATATATATATATATATATATATATATATATATATATATATATATATATATATATATATATATATATATATATATTATAGCTCGTCAATTCGCATTTCATTTTTCAATTCATATCAACTTTGAGTAGAATTTATAACTTTCTACTCGTATCTTTTGTAGCCTCGAAGATGAACCCGATAGACCTTTCTTAAGTTTTTCTCCTTTTCCATGGCCTGTTAGACTCTTTCCTTCTTTGGAATCCTCCGGTCATATTTTTATCTTTGTATCCTTTCCTATCTCTGTATCATCTTCACCTTCCAAGGGGCAACATTGTGATAGCACTACGATGTTGTTAATTAACTGATCGGACTAGCGGTCGTAGCTCTCTGCTATCAGGGGAGGGGGAGATGTTACACAAGCTATTAAGAATAAATTTTCATTCATTTTCATCTCTTCTTTGTTGAATTCAAAATTCGAAATTCTCTTAGTTCCTTTATACCTTTCGTGTTCTTACTTTCCATACTTTCTGCCCTCGTAAATGTTTAGAAAGGAAACTATAATAACCTTAAAATGACCTCATTTTAACGGAATAAAAGTAACCTTTCACGCAACATTTTGAGTATATTACTTTTACTTTTTTGTTTTAAGGATCCTAATTCAATATTAGTTAGGCTTGCAAATAAATACTAGTAAGATTTGCCAAGTGCTCTTTAAGATTGATGTGCATTTGTTCATTTTACGTTTGAATTTTGTATATTAGCTTTAACAAATATAGATATAATTGAAATCTAAAACTGTTAAGCCTTACTTATTTATTAGTCTACTGAAAATAGCAAAAAACCTTGAACAACAAGAAACAGAAACGATTCCAATGGGATTTACTCCCAATGAATTACTTTTTCACATTTCCAAAGTCTGACAAGATTGCTACTCAGGAAAGTTGATTTTTCTTTAATTAATTTTCCAAAATATCTGCCATCGCAATGTGAATTTTTTGAAAGTGAATGATATGAGGCATGTGACACCAGTTTAAATTTATATTATTTTTTATGCTTTATCTTTTGATTTCAGTGTTAATGCCTTTTATTTTAAAGTAGATTATTTAGTATATAAATTTAAATTATTTTATAAAGTAAACTTCAACATTAAAATTAATCCGTTTTTTTTCTTTCTGTTTCAGGCTTTAGATTTGTTGAAATTCAGTACAGCTCACATACTAACTAAATATTAATATTAAATAAACTGATATAAATAGATATATGTATTTATAATGAATTTATAACTTTCCATTATAATATATTTCTTACATAATATTTGCATATTATGTAAGAAGAACAGTGAATCAGATGATCTGAATCCTATAGAGAAAAAAGATGCAGATGGAAGCAACATAGCTAGCAAACAACTTTTTTCAAGCATCTGAGCTTCTGCCGGAGATTTTGTGCACATTTTGTGTCGGAGGTGCTTCATAGAAAAGAAAGACGTACAAATTTCGGTAAGAAGGCCATCTACCAAAGGTGAGGTATCTGTTTCAAAGAAAAGATCATGTTCCACTCTTCTTGTATTTAACAGTAGGACTGATTGCTTTTTCTGTGAACAGTTAATATATTTCAGTGGAAAATGCAACCTTAGGTCAGAGGTTATTACTGTTAAGACTGATACATTTCCCAAAACAATACTTGAAATATATAAGAAAAGAAATGATAGGTTGTCTGTTAATGTACGAGGACGCCCGGCATACTTTGAAGATGACCTCCATGCAGCTGACTGTGTGTACCATCAATCTTGCAGTGTAAATTTTAGAAACAAAAAAGATATTCCCTACAAATACAGGAATATTAGCGATCAAAGACAAAAGAAGATAAAACTTGGTCGACCTGAAAATGATGCACAAGCAGAAGCGTTTGGGAAGAATGCTCTTACCTAGAGGAAAATGAAGACGAACTACATACAGTCAGTGATATAATTTCAGTAATGAAACAGCGTTTGAAACATACTGAAAAAAAAGCATACAGTTCACAATACCTGAAATCAAAACTTATTGAACATTTTGGAGAATCAATATTTATAAGTGAAAAACAAAGCCAAGAGGATGTTGTCGTCCTAAGAGAATCTGTTAGGTCTATAAGAAGAGACCATTATGAATGTCACGAGTTTAGAATCTAGATGATGAAGCGGAAAAGATACGACTAATTGAAACAGCAGCAATGTTAATTAAAAGAGATATAAAGAAGAAAGTAATCGGTCTAGGAAACAAGAATTTTATCCCGCAGTGGTTGATTTTGATATACAGGATAGTCTGGAATACCTTCCCTCTAGTTGAAAATTACTATGTTGGAAAATATTTTCTGGGTATGACTAATTGAAAATAGCTGCAATTGGTCAATACATAATTCAGGCGTGTGCTCCACGAGCTATCATAGCACATGCAGATAGGGCTTTCGGTTTTGGTGTATTCCCATACTCTATCCCAGTTCCATTTAGAATTTTAGATGTACTGAGTCGTCTTGATTTTAGTAGTTCCTATCAAGAAATCAGAAATTTTTCATGCAGCGCATCAGTAGTTGCTGGCGAAGATCTCATAGAAAAGACTGACGATGAGACAGTTATTTTTGATGCGGACAGTATTGATCACAACGTTGTGACACTTAAATGCGATAACACTTTTCAATGCAATGATGGCAGCGATAACACCAGGGCAATAAAAACATAAGAATAATTCCCAGAGATGATGTAAATGAAATGGCAAGTGTTAATTAATATCTATGAATATTTTAGTGATAAAAACTCAGTAGGTGATTTAAATTCATTCTGTACAATATTATATATAATATATAATTATATAATATATATATAATATTATTATATACATAATATATATATATATATTAGATATATAATATATATTTTATATTATATGTAGTATATAATAATATATATTTATTAAAATAATATTATCTATATTATTATATATATACTATATTAAAACATTTAAATATATATTATATTTTCCATATACCTATATCTAATATTAAATATCTACAATATATTAATTACACACTACTACCAGTATAACTTACTACTATAACTATTACTTATATATATGTATATTTATTATATAATATAAAGTTAAATTTTTATATTACTCCCTATTATTATTATATATATAATATAATTAATATATAGTACCTATTAATTATAACTAGGTAGATTAGTAGCACCATACTCGCAGCGATTGAAAACTTACCTGTTCCACCTTTGCATTATCGTCTTCCTGTAGTCTCCTGACATTCCTACAAGGCTACCTAATGTTTCGCCTTTCTCTATTCTGAGTCATACTTCCACATCTTCTTATCTCTCAGACAAACACTCCTCTTACAGACACCACCTTTTTTTCCACTAATTATCCACATATACCACCATCGAGTATATCAACACCATCTTCTTAATGCATATACTTAAACAAACATCCCTATCCCTCCTATTATCCCCATTTGGGAAAAAAAGATTGCCCAATTCATTTTCATGAGTCTTGCTGAAGTCGACACAAGTGACGGTATTGATTATTTGGTTGGCTGCCCATATTCACTTATCTTTACCAGAATGCTAACACATCTCGGATTGGCTTTCATTCACTTGAGTCATATTAATTACTACGTTTCTTTCTACGCTGAAATTGTTATGCCCTTAACCACTTGGGAAGAGACATGTGATTGATGATATACTGAACCTCTATCAGAATATAAATAATATGTATATCTAATATATAATATATATATATATATATATATAATATATATAAGTTATTATATATATATATATATATATTTATATCATATATATATACTATTATAATACTATATATAATATATAATCTTATAATATCATATTTATATATACTTATAAATACTATAATTATTCATATTAAATATATTTTTACTAGACTTATAATAAGTCATATATATATATATAAATGAAGCTCATATACCTACTACTATATTATATATTAGTATATTAGTATCATATTTGAATATATCTTTCTGATATGAGTTGACTGTATATCTTATATGAATATATTTATATCTATACTATATTGTAATATATAATTATACTTACTATATATACATATATATATAGTATTTATATATTCATACCGACTAATGATTCTGATATAGTTCGCATAGTTATATCATATACTCTATATATTTATATAGATTACATATAATATATATATACTATTATATAATATATATATAATATATATATATACTATATACTATTATATGTAATTAATATATATAGATATATATATATATTATATATTAGTGATGGACGATTCCAAATTTCCAGGCCATCCGTCCGTTCCCATATATAAATGCAAAGAGGTTTTTCATTCCTTATTGGGAATTCAATTCTCTATAATAAAATGAGATACATGTAATATATATACAGATATATATATATTATATCATATTATATTATAGACTAGATTATAATATAGATATATAATATAAACTACTATACTATAAGTTATCTACATTATATTAATATATTATATACGTATACCTAATTGCTAAATCAAACCTCAATCTTGGATATTTATTTTTATGAAAATTAGGATATTAGAGAATTATAAAAAATTTTAATATTCCTACATAGTAAATAATTAGTTTAATTAGATGGTTTAATTCGTTACCTATAGACAATAAATAAAAATGTATCGTTAAAAAGTCTTACAATAGTGAAACAATTTTGTGCATTATTTTAGTTTAAATATAAAATTCCTTCTTTAATACTAAAATAAGAGTCTGAAGCCTCAATTACGTTTTATCATCTGAGAATTAATTTATATTTAAGAAATCATTAGCATAACATTTTTCATATTTATTTCATTACTTATGAATTTTTTCGTGAATATTATTATTTTAAATTGGTGTAGAGATCTTAATCACTTTCCACGAAAAGGGAACGAGCTTAAATATTTTCTAGCTAGAGGAAACCCAAATGCTGAAAGGTACCTTTATTCATGCACCACCATTGAAGGGACTTTCTGATTATTTAATAAGTTTCTATTTTTCATATTGGACTGGATTTCTACTTTTTATAAACATCTCAATTTTTTCAATCAAACCTCTGATCGGGAATGAGTTTCTTTGCTGTTTTAAAAGTCTTTTTCTCTTTAAATTCCTGAAAACAGCTTTCAAAATGAATAAAACAATTTTCTATTTTTAAGTAATACACTTTCTTCGCTGCTATTCGTTTGAAAATTATGCCATCAATAACGCAGATTGTTTAAAGTAGTATAGGAAACGTTTCGCTTTCCTTTACTAACAAAATATATCTTCGCACATCGCAATTGCTTTAAGAATAATCATGTTCCTACTTTTTTATTGTTATATTAATCCTCAAGGAATGTGAGTTTGAAAGCTGTGGATCAAGTATAGTACGCATCAGCACAAGATCTTATTCAGTTAATAGTAAATGCTGAATCTCTATTTTTTACTGAATTTTTCAACATGCTGAAACTGTAGACCCAAGTCCCTCCTCTCAAATAGTCATTTTTTCTGACTCTTTTCTCACAAAAAATAAAATTCTGCTCCGTCACAAATATGTCTTTTAACCTGTGCCATGATTCTGTAGCTCAATAAATGTTACAACTCAACAAAATTTGAAGTATGCGTTCTAGCATTTTTTCAAATACTTTATCCTTCGTTCTCTAAGCATGCGTGCTTTGATAGAATCTCACGCATAATGAAGATCGAAGACGCCACGTTTCTCTGTGTTCAAAAAATTTGA
Organism: Trachelipus rathkii; assembly: GCA_015478945.1. Taxonomy (NCBI): domain Eukaryota; kingdom Metazoa; phylum Arthropoda; class Malacostraca; order Isopoda; family Trachelipodidae; genus Trachelipus; species Trachelipus rathkii. The sequence goes on along the minus strand of JABUQX010010142.1, from coordinate 15,836 downwards.
AAGCCATTAAAGCAGATAGATACTGGCATATTTATCACACCTCTGGTTTTTGCAAATCCTGAATAAATCTGTGTTGTTAAATTTAAAATCTAGATTTGATATCTTTCATACTTACAAATAAGCTGAGGCGATCCGTGATTTTTAAAATAACCTACGAATTGTTTCACTATGGATATATTTTATTTCACTGCTCTGATTCAAATATGGCGGCATATCATTCGAGACACTAGTGTCAAAGGTGTAAAAAGCAAGTTATTAATATTCTGAAGTCCATTGTTGTAACTTCCATTAGCAGCCATATTATGTCCACTAATCCACCTACACCTATAACAAAATTTTATTAGCAGGAATATTCAATTCTTCCATAACGATTTGAAGGTACAATCAGCTTATAATTATATGCTTGTGAGATACGGAAAAGGTTGAAACTCGAAGGATAGCAATTATATTCAATACCTCCAATTATTACAAGCCTAACATGATATCTTAGGCAAGGGCCCCATATTGCACGAAAATTACCTTGACCACCTACCTTGATTTGACTGACCTTACTTATGTTTGGCTTGACTTTTTTGGACCTCTGACTTTTTGAGCCCAAACTTTTCATTTACCTGTCTTTTTATATGTGTGCAAATTTTAATCTTACCTTTATCTTATTTGGCATATCGCCTTGACCTTTTTTGAGTACTCCACAATCAATTATTTTATCCCCATATCTCTTGACCTCTTCGCGGCCTTTACCTTTTTTGCCCCTTACCTATTCCATTCTTTCGACCAAACCCTTCGTCTTTCCACTGGGTCAATTCTCCTGGCCCACGGTATTTTTCATGAACCTCTTGAATTTTTTCCTCGCAGACCTAATTTTGGCAATCACCCTTCGAAGCATCAGCGCGTTGCGCCAAACGTCGTGTCTGTCCAGCAACCGGTACGTTACCCCCCTATTTTACGCCCCACCTAATTTTTTCGACAGACACCATGGGTCATTTTTTGCCCACGGTAATTTTTTGTCCTTACCCTTTAGGGGCTCTAGCCCTTTTGTGATACTTGTCTTACCCTTGTATTGACCAACCCTCTATGATCTTCCATGGGTCATTTATTGGCACGCTAATTTTACCCACCTCTCTGATGGCCAACCTATTCACATATAATTGTCAAACTTGAGGCTTTATGTCATAGTAATCTATCCTAACTTGAACACCTACACAACCACACACCCACACCCACACCCACCACCACACACACACATCACACAGCACACACACACACAACACACAAAACACACACACATCACTTACACATACGCACCCTCTCACTCTGACAGTATACACCACATAGTACTTGCACTTACATTTATACTTCACTCACACGTACAAACCTACACACCATGAAGTTCGTCTTCCCATGGTCAATTTTGCCCCACCCTAATTAGCCACTCCCTAATTATCGCTTAGCCTAATTTTTCGCACCAACCTTTTGTATTCATACGGTACAATTTTGATCCGGTCAAGCAAATACTATCTTGATGCCCCAACTTTGATTGCCATCACCTTTAATCGACACCAATCACCTCGAAAGAAGAATCTAGTGAACTTCTATTTTGTTCGATGATGATTCTATGAGTGTCCAAGGTGATTCCAGTGTAGTGCCAAATGTGCGAGGTGCCAATGAGTGCCACATTGATAGTCGCCGAAGTGAGTCGCCACATGAGTGCCAAGGGAGTGCCCACATAGTGCCAAGGTGAGTTGCTCACATTAGTGCACAACTAGTGCCATCTTGTTTCAAGCCTTTTCTAGCCTGCCCTGAACCCCGATAGCCCTAAATACGGCGTTGTCTACTACCCTGTTAAGTATGGGAATCAATGGTTAGTATAGTACAAGCTGCTAATCTTTCTACTCACGAGTTTGTATTTTCTAACACTTCCTTACCACGCTCAGATCAAATCTAAAGAGATCACACAGTAGAGACAGGTGACCGCAAACGTATTTCAGAGAGTCGAAGCCCGCGTCACGCAGTGAGCCCCTCGCGAAACCCAGCCGTGTGCGCCCGTCAGGCCAATTCATTACCGCCCCGGCGGGCGCCCGGTCAGGCGCAATTATCCGCATACCGCCGCGTGCGTGCGTCCGCAGACGCAAAATTCCGGCGCAGAAAAAATTATTGATTATCAATGTAAACTTATTCAAAGATTTCTTTTCATACATACATGACTCAGAGTCATTCATTCTTTATACATTGTACGCGAATTTATTAAAAAACCACATTTTATTTTTACATACCTTCAAGCAGAAATTCAGTAATCTAATAGAGTGTTACAGTAAACACCTAGGGCGATTGCTATTGCTTTTTTGTGTTTAACTGTAAGTTATACTTTAACTTTCTGCTTTTACTGCTTTAACGTTGCATGTTTACTGCTTAACTACAGCCATGTTACTCATTTTAACACAATATTATTTATTTATATTTACTGATCCTAAAGCATAAATCAGTAAATCAATAGAGGTGTTACCTAAGCATTAGTATGCTTTTGTTTTACTGCTTTACCTTTTTAACTCGGCTTTTGTTTTATCTGCTTTACTGCTTTAACCATTTCTGCTTTCGCTTTACTATTCTGCAGTTTATGTCTTAACTCTCCTGCATTTACTGTTTTTAACGCATTTATATTATTTAACATTATTTTTCTTTATATTTTATTTTTGTATTATTACTTCATTGAAATATTGCATTCTTATTTATTTTTTCTTTAATTACTCTTTTTTTTTATTTTTAGTTGAAGTAAGAATAAAAAACACACAGAGTTCTGTTATATAAACATTGTATTTTAATAAATTGACGAAATTTATTTAAAAAAGCAGTTATACTTTACAGCCTTGTGTACAAAGGGCTGGCAGTAGTCAATATCATACTGTGTCCTATATTCACTATCATCAGATTCTGGACTTTCTGCGTCTCGTCATAGCATCCCAATCGTCTGAGTCCAAGCTTGATTTCTCGAGGTTAGCGTCCTCTGCACAGAGCATTAACGGATTAAGGCTTCTTACTTAAACTATCCTTTCATCTAAAACCAGTTAAAACAGTATAAAATCAATAGAGTGTATGACTAAGCAACCAGCGGTATAGTAAGTTTTGATTTACTGCTTTACAGCCTTAATTAATTCATTATATCATTAATCACTTAACTAGTATGATGTGGAAAATTTATTTCCCCAGTCCGCGTACATGATCTTGTAGCCTGTCCGACAGGCTTGGTAAACCTTTCTGTTTCATTAAATATTTTTAAAGAAATGGAGATTTATTAAACATGAAGTAGGTAAAACATAATATTGTTATTAATAATTATCAAGGAAAAATTTAAAAGAAATAAGATGTTGATTCAATTTCCCTTGAATCGCAAACTATACATATTAGATCGCTGGGTACAACTAACGAAGCCACCAAAATTATGTTTAGATGATTAAGCACAAATTGAATTTGAAATAGCAGAAGCGTTAACAGTTTATTCTCACCAATTCATAATATCTTCTGTTGTTTTTCACTACCAGAATAATCTTTTCAATCATAGCAAGCATTATGCGAAGTGTATTCTTTAAAAACACATATTTACTGTTGTTTGGACAGAAAGAGACATGAATCAAATTAATGTATTGGCAAACTCAAATGTCTCCTTCTTCAAAGTGAAAGAGTCTTAAAAAGTATATAAAGAGATACTACTTCAATCCCCCACGCATATATTGATCGTGAGTGAACTCACCCATAAAACACCGCGACAGGACAGTGCTGCTTCCTACCAACATTCTGCCCATTATAAGATAGAAACTGGTATACATAACTGAATTAATGGTCTCTAGTTGCAAAGTATTACCCTTATAAAAAATTTAAAAAGATTGAAACCATCAAAACGTAAACATAATCATGAGGATGAAGAATATTCATCCCAGTGTGTATGTGAATCTGTTTAAATCTAATAAAGGAATATTCCTTTAACAGGCCTCAGAAATGATAAAGCACCTGTATAGATAAATCATAAAAATACTCTCCTCACATTAAAATTTGAAAAATAAAAAGAAGTTCACTACAAGAGGAGACTTGAGACCTAAACTAATTAAATTGGTACCTGATATAAAACCTCTCTGTAGCAGGCGTCTCTCATATTGATATAGTATTTTTGTACTTACTAAATGAATATCGAGAAACATTAGAAGTGAATAAATTACAGAGCTTGTTACAGAATTCAGTTCCTCAGATACTCTCACTTCACCAACCTCTATATGGACAATAATTGCCGCACACTGCGCAAAATCCACAATCCCAGTTTATCATTCAACCAACCCCATACACGCAGATATTACAGCCCAACGCATTGACATTACAACATCTTTTCACATCAGCAGCAACCAGTTGCCTATCAACAGAATTCCTATATTCGTGAAAGCTCATTAATTCTTTCAGCAGCCTATACCCTAGCTTATTTATATCCTAAACAGTCGATCCTAGACAATCCAAAACGCCTTCAGAGGTAGACAGCCACTCGGACATGTTCGTACAATTTCAGCAAACATCCATGGACTTAGATGTCTATCAATTTACCGTTCCATACAATTCTGGATACAGCCTAAGTCTGCGCCAAGATCCATCCCTACGTATCCCGCTATCCAGATGATGTAAATATACCTAATGAAGTAAAACTTGAAGTGAAAAATGAAATAAATTTAAAAAATATCTAGAGGAGACGTTACCGTTAGAGGCGAAATCAGAATAGCTTTTATATAAGATTTAAAAGAACCAATTAACTATGAATGAAGCAGGACAGTCGTAATTTGATGCGATGAATATAGCTTAAGGATCAAATTTGGTGATTTGAAAGCTATTGATTTCTCAGCTAACTGGAATGAAGCCTGTAAAAGGATGGAATTATATAAACAAGAACTCTCAGACGATTAATTTCCCCCGAACTTTTATATCTTAAATACAAGAGGCAGTAGCAGACTAGAATAATATCCCTCAACTACCTTAAGACCTGAATTCAATTCCATCAACTCTTACCGCTAATCAGATATAATTTTATAGACGTGTTACAGAGCCGAATAAGATAAAACCCTAGATAATTAGCTAGTTGGATTAAATCGTAATTAGGTATTATCATATAAAATTTAGTATGGAACGGTTTGTGTAAAAATAAATTGTTTAGTTTAACATCTATTTATCATCTTCTTTACCCTGGGCACTCTATATATTCACATTTTTGTCGACAATATATAGTATATATTATATACGATTTATAATTATATATATATAGTATATATAATACCTATATAGATAATTAAATATATATATATATCTATATATATTATTATATATATATATATTAATATATATTACTATTATATTATTATATTTATATATTTAACGCTTACACGGTGCGCGTCAGTGACAACATGGAGTCGAATGGAGGTAGTGATTTAATATTACTTACAAATCTGAGGACATAATAGTTTGAGGGTTTCACTAGGTTCTATTAAGTTATCTCTCAATATTGAGAAAAAAGATTTAAAAATGCATAATTTAGAGGTAAAGTGCATTTACTCTACATCTAAAACCTGTAAGAAAAGATTTCCTACACGGTAAAAACCACTTATCTCCGCAGCTCTTGATAGCATATTGGCAGATTAATTATCGGAAATAGATTAATAACTACAGCTCTATAATGAAGGTCTTTCCAATATATACTTCTTGTACATATTGACGTTTATACTTCTAGAATACTTGTGCGTTGAATGCCAATAAAAGATTAAAAGATCAGCTACAGTGCGAGCTTACTTGAAATTAATTAAAGGACAACGGACACACCTAAATCATACAACTTTCAGGAATGGAATTCAAGGGCGAGAGTTTCAGAGAATGCTCTGGGAGATGTATAAGCATGATTAAATAATTTTCCGTATACAAAGGTGCTAGAGTTGAAAGATTACAGCGTACTATGTAAAGAGCGCATGCATAGTTTTTTACTAAAAGAATACTTTTAAATAACTTCTATGGACTATACTGTGACATCTGGCTTATTCTTATAAACAGGTCTACGCATAAACTATAAATCAACTCACTTTAGAAATGTCAAAAACTAGAGGCGATCGAACCTATTCTACATGAAAAAGGAAAAAAAATAAAAAGATTTAACAGGAATAAGGGATATTGTACTATGTAAGATATCATCGAACAGAAGAAAGTTTAGAAAAGGAATATGAATCCGGCGAACTACGTAAAAGTTATTTAAAGTCCACAATATTCGACCATTCAGTCGTAATAGTTTAAAGTTATATTATCTAGGAAGATTTAAATGGTTGCAAAAAATAAAAGGCGGATTTTATAAACAGAAAATACAAAAAGTAAGGTTCAATCTTGTAACTCATGAATATAAAATTCAAAATTAATTATTACTACGAAGGTAAAGGGAACAAAATAAGCGTATCTGGTGAAATTGGACTGAATATCCCGCACGTTTAATACTGTAATTATAAAAAAAGTAATTAAGATCAATAATCAGTTTCATTAAATTCATGGAGAGGTAATCACTCTTTATATAACTCTGCCCTTCTTCCATGCCTCCTGGGACTTACATCCTGATAATAAACTTCTCGGATTTTACAACTGTGCTATTATGAATCCTTTACAGCTTGAAAGATGAGGCTACAATGATAATTTTGTAAATGATATTAAATATTTGCAATATGAAATTATACTTCCAAAATTACAAACCACGATGGAAAAGTTGTAACGAATGTGTTATAAACCTATATTACAAGTGAAGATATTCGTTATCTAAAAATGTACAAATGCTAAAAAGAAGAACACGACAACTTTTGCTACAAAGATAATCCTACAAAAAATTTACTTTGTGAGGTCATATTTTAAATCGTTGCCTGCTATTTTTAGTCATTTAAAGATCTCTGATCATTATCGCCGGTATTATGTAGAGTTATTGTATTTTCATTCGATTTGCTAGCATATAAAAGATAAATGTAATAATATCTGTATAAGTTCAAAAGTAAATGTAAACCTCCGAGACGACATAGTTTTTTACCGAACGATTCACCATGCAGGACGTAAACTATATTTCAAGACTTAATGACTAGTAGGATTATCAATCTTTCATGGATACCCTACTAGTATGAAGGTTATACTATCGTGAGATATAACCGCTATGACTCACATGAACAAAAAGAATCAACCGATGGAGATTACTTCGTTCTTCCAGATGCATGATTTCGCGATTCGCCACGTGCAAAAAGTGATAATCCAATGATATACAAAAATAATGATCCTGCATAGATTATCACTTCTGATGTTACATGATTTATGACAGAGTAAGAACCTAAAAGGCAGCAAAGTTATAACATTTCCCAATGTTCATTATCTACCTCTGTATAGATCAAATTTTGACTCTGTGCGCGTGCATATAAAAGATGTAGAAAGAAATCCTTTTCCCTTTACATAACGAGTGCATCTGTTAGATGCAACTACTCATTACTTGGAAAAGTATAACATGCAAATTCTTACAGCATAATTGAATTATAATTAATAGGTGTAGTCTATACACTTATTTTGCATCCCATTATCATACTCAATCGTTGATAAGATAGTATAAGAAGATACTCCCTGTGATAATGAACGAAGAACAGGTTATTATGTAAATGTGAACAACAATGCGGAGGTGTATTCTTGGTGGATTTTTTGCATGAGGGTATGGAGAAGTGCAAGGCCTCTACTCAGGAAAGGGAATATATTAGGTAAACAGCTATAAGCAAACAGGTAATTGCCATTACTATTCAATATATGCGGCAGGATAAAAATCTTCGTTACAGCATAAAATAGAGTTATACGCCGATGTTTCAGATGAACATGTGCGATGATGTTAAGCGGTTAAAAATAAGACGGTAAAATGTCCCAGAACACATCGTCGAGGGTACATCAACAAGATTGGTCATATACAGAAAATCTAGCGCTGATCTAAACACATAACTCTAAAGAAAAAAAGTATTGATATTTGTGCTTTATCTTTTAATTACTAACTGATAACTTATTACCATGTGTTGTCCTATGACGGTATTTTTTCTTATGAAACATGTCTATTATACGGGCCAGATCGCACATGATCAGAGAATTTTCTTCTCCCTTCTAGTCCTATTTCTAATTGTAAGAGCTCGAATATGGATCTCCTTCTCCATCACACACACGATTAGCGGTTAGCGACGTCAACTTTTTCAGTATCTAATCCTCATGATTCAATTACCAATACAAAGATTGTTCTCTAGAGTTCAATAATCCAGGCCACTTCTGACTCAGTTACTTAGATCCCTTCTTAATGCTTTTGTTTCTCTATGTTTAAAAACGAATTGACAAAACCTGATGTATACATTATTCTTCCTCTACGTGTTATGACCATTTATTAGATTAAACAGAATCAAATTCGTTTATACGAGTTTTACTGGTTTCGAAATGTTTGCAAAACACATCCTAAAGTGCAAACAGTGTTTTGTAACTCATTTGAAGCATATAAGAACATTGTCTGTTTTGGTAAACGCTGGGAAAACACACAATTGTTTATAAATTATATTACGAACCGCTGCCGAGAAACACGATAATAATTTGACAAGTATATGTCATTTTTATATCTTTACTGGTCATTAAATGGCGATATCTGCTATAAAAGAAGACGCCTTGAACCATCTTTACCCACGAGATTCCGATTTTATCACAGTCAAATCCGAAAAAGGCTCGCCTAAAATTAAAAGGAAGGTCATTGCTACAGCGGTATGTCCAGAACCTGTTTTCAAACTTTTGGAGGCTTATCCTATGTCAGAAAATTGAAATTATCACCACAGCGTCATTGAAATTGAAAATTCGCTATTGAATACTACAGCAAATTACCCTATTAAGAGAGAGTAGAAACCAAGATATTTAATTCACTCAAGATTATCGAGTTCAATATCCCCTTAACATTCTGGAACGGAAAATTTAACCACAGAAAGTAATAAGAGAAGCGTGTAATTTAGAAACCTACTCGGGAATTATAACAAAAGACCTCCGATGGCTTCTCACCTTTCCATTGAGGTCTTTTTTTTTTGGAAGGACTGCCTCACGGACGTATTATGATTAATGATTATACAACGGAACTATCTCTCTGTACTCGACCTTTTTACACTTATAGCCTAATACTGAGAATCATGTAATGAATAGCGGGACAGCGTTAAATTCGAAGCCTACAGCAAAGCATATAATGTATACGGCCTATGATCTTCTGCAGACCTTTCAGCGTAACGCTTATAATTTAAACATTGTGAGAAAGGGTATCCCTAAGGCTAAGTATCATCTTATTTGAACATTTTGAGAAAGGGTACCTTAGTGGTCTATCTTGAGCATCTCAACTCATTGAAATTTGAACAGTTAGTACGCAACTTACTGAATTATTAAAGTATGAATGAAGGTAAATTAAAATCGTGTTTTAAAAATTGACCTCGCTTTTAGTAGTGTTGCTATTAACCGAATTATAAAATCGTAAAGTTTGAGAAGGATTTAAATGCTTCGCATATTCAATACAGTGCCTCTAACATCCCTCACAGACCATTTATTTCCGTTTATAGACCAAAAAAACGATACTGTTCTCATGTTTACTCTTTGAATTAAAAATTATATCGAATATCTAGTGCTTTTCAATAAATGAAATAATTGTACTGTGTAAAAACTTATGTCCTTACCCTGTTCAACCCTTATATCAAGATTTATGTGGTAGTCTATATGATTTATTTCTCATTATATGTTTTAAATAAGTATGTTTTAATTACAACTGCTAAATAGTATATTTATATGCTAAACATTTTGTATGCTCAATGATTTTTATAGTTCTGATTATGTAATAAATGCTTTATCAAATTGAAAAAACGCATCTGATTTTACTTCCTTAAATACTTTCGATATATATAAAAACGGTTTTAATATAAATTCGTGTACAGTTATTATTACAGAATTAAAAATGTTTATTATAACCAGAAAATCTTTTGCAACAGACACTGCGTGTGTTTTTATTCTTACATTACAAATAAAAATACAAAAAGAAAAAGTATTAAAACAAAAATAAAAAGAGTAAATAATTACAATTAAAAGTAATAAAACAAAAATAAAAAATATAAAAAAAACATATAATGTTATAATATATGAGTTAAAACAGTAAAGCATAGTTAAAGCAGTAAAGCAGAAACTTAAAGCAGTTAAAGCAGAAAAGTTAAAGCAGTAAAGCAGCAAAGTTAAAAGCAGTTTTATAGCAGAAAGTAACATACAACTAGCGAGTTAAACAAAGTCATTGACTATATCCTTAGGTATATCACCTCTAATGATTACTATTTACTGCTTTAAGTATTGTAAAGATGTAATTAAATATATGTGTTAAAAGCAGTAAAACATGTGAGTTAAAGCAGTAATATACCACTGAGGTTAAGTGCAGTAAAAGCAGAAAAGTTAAAGCCAGTAAGCAGTAAACAATAAGCATATAATCCCTAGGTTATGCTAACACCTCGGTATAATTTACTGATTTTATCTGCTTTTAGGAGTTGGTATAGTTTTTAATTAAAAAATTCGCTACAATTGATTTAGTAAAAATGACATGACTCATAGTATAATTGAATAAGAAATTCTTTGAGATATTTTACTAACTTTAATCATATTTTATCGTTTCCGCGGCGAAATTTTGCGTCTGCGGACGCACGCGGCGCCGGTTTCGCGCGTGTATATTGCGCCTGCGGGCGCACCGGCGGCGGTCTAATAGTGCGCCTGGCGGTGACGCCAGCGCGCGGTTTCGCGGAGTGGCTCACCTGCGGACGCGCGGCATCGTGACTCTTGAACGTTTCCGTCCCTGTCTCAACTGTTGTACTCTATCAGATATATATTCAGGCTGTGTATAAGTGTTAGGAAAATACTAACTCATAGTATAATTCTTTAACATATATACCCATTTCCAATCCTCATACCCTATAACCTAGGGTAGACACCTATTAGACTATGTTCGGGGTTAGGGAGAGGCGTAGTAAGAAAGGCCCTTGAAAAATAGTGGCACGTCAGGTGGCACATATGTGCACTCCACTTTGGCACTTGGCACTCACTTGGCACTCATTGCAACTCACTTGGCAAGGCACTCATTGGCACTCATTTGCACTCACTTGCACTCACCGTGGAACTCACCTGGCACTCATAGAATAGTCATAGAACACTAATAGAACATCACTAGATACTATCTTTACTTCGTTGATTGAGTGCATTTAATAAGTTGAAGGCCATCAAAAGTTGTGGTGCCATCAAATATGCTGATGGCATCAAAAATTTGAACCGTAGAATATCAAAGGATGGGCGAAAAATATTAGGGGCTGCAAAAATTAGGATGTGCCTAAATTAGGTGGGCTCAAAATTGACCATTGGAAGACCAAAGGGTTGTCGTGTGTTTGTACATGTGAATAAGTGTAAATGTAAGTGCAAGATCTTATGGGTAATGTGATAATCTGTCATAGAGATTTGGTCGTTATTCATAGTTTGTTGTGTGTGTGGTTGTGTGTTGTGTGGTGGTGTGTGGGCTGTGTGTGTGTGTGTGGTGTGGGTGGTGTCGCGGTGTGTCCAGCGCGATTGTGGTCTGTGTAGATGTTAAGTTAGGATAACATTACATTACTCGTCTCATATTAGTACTAGAACAGACTATATGTGTATGAGGCCCACGAGTGCTGGTACGAAAATTAGCTGCCCCAAAATGACTCATGAAGATCAAAGGGTGTCAACAAGGTTAAGAGATCAAAAAGGCTAAGCCCCTAAAGTTAAGGCAAAAACATTACCGTGAGTCAAAAAAATGACCCATGTCGAAACAAATTAGGGGCGTATAAAATTAGGGAGCGTAATACTACAAACGGTGCTGACGCAACCGTTTTGCGCAACCCTTCTTTCGAAGGGTTCAAAAATTAGGGTTTTGCGAAAAATTATCGGTTTCTCAATAAAAATACCGTGCCAAAATTTGACCATGAAAAGACGGAAGTTGTAGAAAAAAATGGTAAAGCCCAAAAGTAAAGTGTCCCAAAAAAGTCAAAGGTCATGTTAAACATACATTTGGGGCTCAAAAAGGTGCAAGCCAAAAAGAGGTTAAAGTCATAAAAATGTCAAATGCAAGTAAAAAATTGGCTAAAACAGTGTCAAGCCAAAAAAGGTCAAGTCAGTCAAATTCCGATTTAGTTGTGGTTCAGGTCATTTTGCGTGTCAATATGCGCGTCTACTACTAAAGGTAAATTATTTCACTGCTCACTTACGTTCACGGATATAATAAATCCAAAACAATACATAAAACATGCACTAACAAACAATGCCAAATGTCTCCTCACCATGACCTATATGAAGAATCCTAAAACAGATATATCTTAGGTTCTACGTAAGGATGCGAAGCTCAATCCAGTTTTCTTTACTTAAATAGAATTAAGAAGAACTGAAATTACAAATAAATAAGGAACCCGTTTCGAAATATTTTCTTTGAAGTAATTTTTTGGACTATTGCAAAAGTATTTATTTTAGACTAGTACTTATATAATATGGAATTCGTACACTCCATAGTACAATTTGCCGATCTAGAGTTCCGTATTCGATTTCTGAAAAAACAGCCCGTATATCCTCCGATTCCATTGCTTGCATTCCGATTAATCGTCCCATTACTAAACATAAAATATGTATATTATATATCTTATTATTAATATGTAGGTGCCTATATTATTACGGAATGCCTTGTTGTGAATTCACTTGAGATCCCGTCCTTATTTTTTCATCTTTAATTCGTAAAAGTACGCTTTTAGTAACACATGAAACGTACTATTTATATTGAATGAATATTATTATATAACGATATAAATAATACCCATATATATGGTATAATTATATTATATCATTTCATTTTGGTTTCTCGCCACCCATAATGATGATGTATATGAGGTAGAATTAGTACAAATAAATTAGTTTCTACTTAGAAAACCTTAAAAATTTCTTCGGATTATATACCTATATAAATATACTAATACTATATAAGCTAATACTACTATCTATCATACTTACCTACTATCTAAGTCTATCTTATAGTCCGCTATAGATCTTATAATCAGAATCATCATGTATACTTTATCGTCTTTACTGTTATATATTATATATATATTTAATATTATTATATGTAAATTACTATATCATATATATTAATATATTTAATATAATAATAGAAATATACTATATATTATATATAATATATATCATATATATATATATCATATATATTAGTATATATATCTCTATACATACTCCCTTACCTGACCACCGTTGTGCTTCACCAGCTGCTACATGCTTCCAGACAAACCTGCTGCCTCTGCCGGTCTCCTCTCAGATCGCCCAGGAGATGAAATATTCATCAGAATATATCAGGTTTCGACGTCGAGTCACAGTTAGTACGTTATATATATATATATATTATATTATTACTATATATATATATTCATATTATATATTATAGACACATGCTAAGAAACTATGTATTGTAGATAATCTAATATATATATTATATATATAATATTATATATATTAAATATATAGAGTATGTTATATGTCAGAGGACGATCCTGCACTTTGAAACCAAACATTACAACCACATAAATATTACATCTTAATAAAACGCAACAATTTGTGTGTGAGAAATTCAGAAATGTTACGATAAAATTCTTTTATTTGTTTTTTGCGAAAGTTGTCAAATAAATGAAATTATTAATGCAAAATCTTAAAACGAAAAAGGTAGAATAAACCGCTATTAAATAGCCAGATTTTTAACCTTAAACAATGGCGGCAATCGGATGTCCCATATCGGTATTTCTGAGACGCTTCTATGAATTTAGATGATTTAAAATATCGAAAAAAGTTAAAATTCTTATCTTCGGGTAAAAAAATTCCCGCATAACAATATAGAAACTTTAGAAAACAGGAAAACGTTTAGGAATAAGAAGCTCAAATGATAGGTATTTAGCCTACAATTATATATATATGATATATATAATATTTATTATATATATAGTATATATAATATTATATATATATATATTATATATATATATTATTATATATATTGATATATAGTAATATAATAGTTATATATATATATATTTATATATATATATATAAATATATATTATATATATATATACATATATATATATAATATATACTATATGATATATATATATAGTATAATATATATAGTATATAGTAAGTATATATATATACGTATTGTGTTTTATAGTATATTTAATATATATATAGATATACAGAAACTTATATATATTATATTAGTAATATAGATAGTTATATATATATATTATATAGTACTTAATATATTATAGATATTATAATATATATTATATTAATTAGCAGAGAGAGAGAGAGATGAAGTGAGAGAGGAAGAGCACGAGGTAGGCAGAAGACCATAGATCCATGATATATATATATATATATATATATATATATTATATATATATATAATATATTAAGTATATATATATAGATATATATATGTATATATATATGATACTATATATATACTATATATATTATATCATATATATATATCTAATATATTATTTATATAATTTGCGCCAGAATTCGAGTGTTTGAATTAGTTGAATTATATTTATAGGTTATTGCAATTATGGTGGTGACCGCATTTTAAGTTTGCGACTAAGTATGATACTGAATTATCGTGGATAGGAGTTAGAATCAGTATGCAGTTTGGGGATGTCATTTAGTATATTGTTTGGTGTCTGTTTCTTAGATAGTTTTCGGTTAGGACTGTGTGGATTTGTTGTGTATGAGTGACTGTTTGTTTGGTGGAGGTGGTTATTCAGAATTTGTTTGCTAGAAATAATTTAAATGCATTATATTATATAAAATATATATATATATAATACATTATAATATTATATTATATATATATATAATATATTCATAATAATAAGATATATATATTATATAATATATATCTTATAATCAGTGGCGCCTCATTCAATTTTTATACAACTTCCAAATTCAATATATATATATATATATATCATAGATAATTAGTTATATATTATATATATTAAATATATATAGTATACCATATATATATATATTCCGTATACATATTATATTATTTTTATTATATATATTTGTGTTATGTTATCGTATATTAACATATATTATATATATTAATACTATCTATATATATACTACTAATATAGTACATATATATATATATAGTACTATTATAATATTATATATATATTAATACACAATGTGAAGAGACATGAACGTTTTTCATATTATGACATCACCTCATCTGTTTATATCCACATATTCTTAATCATTTGAATTTACAATAGCTTATTATTACTACTACTCGAATGAAAGAAATTTATAGTTAAAAAATTTTTAAATTTAAACTTAAATCGAATACAATTCCAATATCCCCCGTATTTACAAAACTAGCAGCTCAATTTTATTAAAAACAACAAAATCATTTAATTACACTTAATTATAATAAATAAATATTGAAAATCCTCATATTATTACTAACATAAAACTCCACAAAAACTAATCGATTTCCCATTTATTAATATGAAAATGAGCTTTACTGCTGGTCTGCAGATGCAAGCTACAAAGTAGCCGAGAAGAGTCTTGACTCAAGCGCAATTTTCCTTCTGATCGACTCTGTTTTTGACGCAATAATTTACTACATGAAATTACGAATTAAACCAACTCGT
>JABUQX010010141.1:27500-53729 GCA_015478945.1 Trachelipus rathkii | reverse complement strand
ATTCGAATAGATGAAATAATCATCGACATATGTTGGCCATTGCTTTACACTATACATAAATGAGGCCAAGTTATGTATTACGTTACGTGTATTATTGCATTACAGTTAGATTTACCGATAGTGAGCGAAGATGTGTGTAATTTATTTAGAGTAGAAGCGACATATGTGGTGAAACATAGGTTCAAGTGTTGTTCAAGATATTTAGTTGGGACGTATCCTGAACGTGTGGTAGGTTTTCTTTTAATTAGTTGCTTCCCAGATCGTTGAGTAATTATTCTGTAGATTCTGTCTTTCCTCCTCCACTTAAATTTCATAGTATGTAGAGGAACCTTCATTTCCATTCCAGTGTTGTGTGTACATTGAAATCTCCTCAGAATTAGAAGATTTCAGTATTTTGGATGAGAAGATTTATTGTAGCATTGTTTTTAGTGAGATAGTAGTAAGGTAATCAAAATTCATGGGCATTGAAAAATCTGTCCTGTTTAGGAGAACTTAGTTAAGCAGACACAAGTATTATTGTTATGTAGAAGGGAAGAAAGATTTTAATGTCCTCACAGATACATCGAAGTTAGGAGATTGCGAGATTTTCTCTTCAGTTTTTGATAAGTATTGTGTTTTTATTTTGTTAACAAAGAGGTCATATGGCTCCAATGCTTCAGTTTGCTTTTGATCATCTAGGTTTTATAGTTGGAATATATTATTAATGATGTTATGAGTATGAATTCTTAGCCATATGAGTTCTTCAGACATAGAGCAAATAACATTTGGTTAGTAGTTTTAAGAGACTTTGTATTAACATTCGGTGCAGAATTAGAGTTTGCAAGCCACTGAATTTTGGATAAAGGCAATAGAAAGCCCTGCGCTTGTTTGTCAAATCTGCTATGAACACGCTACACATAATTTAAAAAAAAAAAAAGGAGAATTAGTATGAAAATTCAATGGTTTTAAAGCCTAAAATTTTTAAAAACCTTGAAATTTTAAAACGCTAAAATCCTATAACATACATCGTAAATATCTTAAATTGTAATAATCCAGAAAGTTTTTAAAAACACTGCGCGAACTCTGGCACATCAGTTCATGTCGAATATTGCGTAGTAAAACAAAGATAAATAATAAATACTATTGATCGTTTATTAAATGGAATATCGATAGGCTAATTCAGTATATGAATTAAACAAGTCTACTAAGGTCATAGTTCTCACATAGAATACCAATTTCCGATCGGTGTAAAATACGGTTTTCCCTTGATATTGGTATAATATATATAATTGATATTGTGTTGTGTAAAAATATTTATCAATCTAGTTCTAGCTATATATATCGAAACTAGGATTGTTATTTATATGCTAATAAGTTTCTCATAGGGTATTGTTTTCACAGCCAAAAGTAAGCAGAGTTATTCGTGTCAATGTATCTGTCTCGCTTTATTATTTTTATCCTATATTTTCTTGATTTATTCGCCGATGGATCCTTGTTTTTTGCAAAGGAATCTACTGTTCTACGAGCGAAACAATTTTTCGGCCTCTTTTGATAACTATCGCTACATGTTTTCCCGTAATTGATATTATTTATAGTATAGTATTTTTTTTAGGTATGTTGGTTGGATTTAGTTATATATATATATATATATATATATATATATATGAGTTATATATATATATATATATATATATATTATATTTTATAGTTATTTATTATCTTATATAGTATATTTATATATATATTTATATATAATTATATATATGTTTATAGGTATAGGTATTTTATATATATTGTGTAGTTATGGGTTATCTTATGGGTTGGTTGTGGTGGTTAGGTGAGTATTATTTATAGTAGTATGTTGTGAGTCTGGGTGGTTTTTTGTTGTTTGGGTTTATATATATATATGAAAGTGGGTTGTTTATATCAGTGAGTAATTAGTATATATGATAGGAGGGTTATATTGTTTTATATTATATATTTTTAATTTAATAAATTTTATATTAATATTATTTATTTTTAATAAAAATATTATAATAAAATTTAAATAAAATATATTTATTATATATATTTATTTATTTATAATATATATATTATATATTATATAGTATATATATATTATATTTTTTCGTCCAATTGTTTAATTTCACTTCCAGATCAGATACATTATTTATAATTCTTGTGTAAAAATAATCAAACAATTTTTTAACATTTGTGTGTGTTAGTTGTAACGTTAAGGTCCAATGATGAATATTTACGTCTTCCTTGTTATAGATGGATATAAGGTAGCATATAAACTTTTAGTTTTTGTAATTAAAGTGTCTTGGTAGAGTGCAAGAGTAAATTGTTTATTGGCACCTAGATATTTGTTTGCTGTGCGTCTTGTCTAACATTACTTTTGATGTGGTTTGTGGCTTAACGGATCAGGTTGCCTAGACTGTTTAGGTGTGGTGTTTGTGTGCAGTTTGTTGTGCTAGTTCTGCCAAGTGTGTTGAGTGTGGTGATGTGGGAAGTGAAAGGGTATTCGTACTGCATTTGGAGCTGTTATTTTGTGGCATTTTACACAATTGCTGGAATAACATATCAAGACGGGCATAGGAAGATCCATTAATATCCAAAACTATTTCCATTCGGCTATTTTTTAGGCCTTTTGTTGGCCTTACAAGGAGAAGAGTTCCTATCCTTGCATTTTTTATTTGTGCCATCCTTTTGTATATATATTGGGATCTTCTCTGTATGATTAACTCCGTTTTATCAAGAAGATTTATCAATTTACGTTTTCTCAGTATTTAATATGTATTTATCTTTTTTAAGACCTTGATTATGATGGAATGTCAACAGAACCTCATATTAGATTAATCAGCATGAAACTCAATGATCTAATTTCGCGATTACGCATTGTCAAGAAACATGCAGAATCTATTGGCATCTAGATTAAAAGGTTGGAATCTTACATGGGGGAATTTTTATTATTATTTTTCCTCTTATCGGCGACTGTCTCTGTTAATGTAATTTCTCTTGTTATCGCTTTTCCTCTGTAGATATCAGCAATTTATTGTAATATTTTGTTACTTGATGTTTATTATTAATTTGTTATGATGTTTTATGGCAAACTTGTCATTTTCTGTATTCCTCTCTCTAAATGTTGTTTATGGTGAGTTTTTTTATAGTATTTCTCTCTTTCTTATATGCATTCTAGTTTAATATATGCAGCTGCTTTTCTTCATAAGAAATTTTTGTGAAACTCTTTCGCTTAACTCACCTTAATTTGTCTTTTCATTGTTATGCAAAATAAGGTGATGAAATACATAACCAAAATTGGCCAAAAAACTGGTACATTATCTGTTATAGTACGATTACGAACAGCATTCTTGAATATTATGCGGCGATTTTAACAGAGTTATTATTGCACTTTTGTTAGGTCTCCATTGTTAAGGATATATTCTAAATTTTTGTTGTTCTCTCTATGCGAATGTTGTGTATTTAGCTAGTAGATTTGGCAAATAATCATTTTGTCAGAAGCATTGGCCTAAAAGAAATCTTTAATACCTGGAAATAAAAAATGTAATTTTTCAACCACCGTGAAACCTGAACTCGTATATATTTGCCCTCTGCAAACATCTATTTCAGGTTAACGAAAGATTTTGTAAAAGCGTTATGATACAAAAAACAAGGGTTGCGTTTTATTTTCGTTATAATAAGTAATTCCCTATGGATTCGTTGTTATGGTCTTCTAAATTTAATAGATACGGTATATTTGTCAGTGTTCACTCTCTACAATAAAGGGAGCTATATGAATGGCTTCCAAAATCATTTTTTTTTTCTTTTTTTTTTGATGAAACTTTGAATTATTATTGCCTAAAACTTGCTTGGAGATCTCTTTAAAAGGTCATACGTGGGTTTTCTAGGCAATATTAGTTGCCGACAATATGTTATAATATACAGTTTTTCCGAACTCCTTTCGAATTTATTAAAGCAATGGGAATGTAACATGTCTCCCTAAAAAATACATTTTCCTCTCATTTCACACCTTGGACTTTTTCCACTCACTGCATATCTAGGAAGCTATATAGTTGTTAATCAAAAATATATATTCTATTATTATTTTTAATTTAATTAATTTCAAGTTAATTTATTTTAATATTTTTATTTCAAAAACAACTTCGAAAATAGCTAAGAGGTCCTTAATTGTCTGATGCTTTTTGTGCTCTATCATAATATTTTCTGTCACTATCAATTAAGTTAATGCACTTAATTATTACTGACGCCTGATGATCAGCACTTGCTTTATCCCAATAAATTAACCCAGGTGCCTCCACCTGAAAAAGAAGAAAAGGAAATAAAATTGTTCCTATGAACAACTAAAAAAAGCTATGCTTGTTCTATCTTAGGTGAAGAAGGAGATGTTGAAATATGTGTTGGATGATAAATCAGTGAAGGGATTAGGAATGGGATTATCGGATCATTATGTTGTTCTATGTAAAATTAAGTTAGTGGGGGGCTTGGATGAAGAGGAAGGTGATACAGAAGAAAGTTGGTATAGTTAAGAGTGAGAAGTTAAGCGAACAAGGTAATAAGGATAAGTACCTAAAAGCATTCGCAAGTAAATCAGTTGAATGTGAACAAGTTGCAACTAAACAAATCTGGGAGCAAATGAAGGAAGCAGTTGTTAGCAGTGCAAAGGAAGTATGTGGATGTGTTAAAGTAGGAAGCAAGAATGTTAACAGTGAGTCGTGGAATGAAGAGGTGATGCAATGCGTTTAATATATAAAAAAAAGAAACGTTTTCGAAATAAACTAAAGTCAATGAATGAATATTTCAAAAGAAAGATGTTTGGAAGTATATAAGAAGGAAAAACGAAATACTAAAAGGTGCATACTTATTAGAAAAGAAGAGATAAATGAACAATTTTGAAGAAAGATGAATAGGGTCTTACAATGGAACAGGAAACTCTTCTGGAAGGAAGTGCGAAAGGTTAAGAATGAGAATAAGGGGAACCTGCTCTAGAATAATGAATAGGGACGTGTTCTTTTTGTATCTACATGATAATGGTATGTGAAGTGAAAAGAACACTTCTTAAAATCTGTATAATCTTATACAGTAAGGAAGATGTGATACGGAATTCTTTGAAAATGAGGGGAGGCGCTGAGAGCTTGATGATGAGAGGGGTTCCTGGATATCTTGGATGTTGTGCGAAGTGAGAATATTTAATTTGGAGAGGGAGTGAAGAAATTTACACAATGATTTTATGTCATGTGTTATAAGGGTAGTTAAGAAGGTAGAGAGAATACGGTTTAGCGATCGTTATGACACCAGAAACATTTTTAAATGTGTAATAGAAACAGCATTAATTAGTAAACGAGAGAATTATAGCCGTGACGTTGAAAGGAGGAGAGTCAAAGTTGTGTATTTATATCATATTCTTTTATGCACTGCATCAAGGGAAGACCTATGGAGGAGGAAATATAGTGTTATGGATGCCTCTTGTCAGGTTATGTAGATGATTAAGGTAGAGGAGGACACATAAAATAATTATTCGTGTGTAGATATGAATCCTATGTAGGCCTTGTGATGTGAAGAGAAGGGGAAAAAGCAGCTAGGGGGCATTCGGTGGAATAGGAGCATAGAAATTATATGATGGGAAGAGACTAGTTGACTTTGCCATAGAGAAAATAGTGCATGCGATCATGACCACCTCTTTAAACATGGGTTGATAGTAAAACAGTGGACATGTACCGGTGGCAATTCAGAAAACCAGGAATACACGAAAAAATCTATCTATGATAGATCTAATGATATGTAATGACAGCTGTCATGGATGTTAAATCGTAGCCAATCAAGTTGCCTCTGATTCGGTACCACAGACTTTGTGGTGGGAATTCATAAGATGTGAGGCAAAGGAAGAAACGCGAAGAATACCAAATGAACGATACTTTTTTTGAAAACTTAATAAGGATGAAAACACATGAGTAAGATTTCAACAACAGACTGAGTTAGAAAAATATGAAGAAATTTCAGGAACTGTGGAACGAGCACAGGAATGTTGGAAAAATTTTAGAGAATGTGTGGAGCAGGTTGCACAAGAAGTGATTGGAACAAAAAAGATAAGTAGAGGAAAAAGGAAAAATGACGGTGTTTGGTGGAAATGAAAAGGGGGATCACATTCCTCATTGATGAGGAAATTGGGTTTTTTTAAAAGTAAAAGTAATAGAAAAAAAACAAGAAATACCGTTTTTAGATGAAGACAAGGACAGAGTAAAATAGACAAGCTTATATTTTGGCGAGAAATCGAGCAGAAGTAGTAAAGAGACAAAACATTGATTTGTCATGGGAAAGGATAGGAAGAGAATTGGAGGAAGACATGAGGAGCAGTAGAAAGTTGATATTTGGAATGGCGAAGAGGTTAGGAACAAAAGATGAACCTAACACGAATGTGATATTCAACAAAGACACAAAACTAGTAGTGGATAGTGAAAAGGTCGAGGAGATATGGAGAGAATATTTTGATGAATTATTAAATGTGGAGGACGACGAGGAATTTATAGAGGAGGAGAACCCCCAAATGGAAGACCGAGAACAGGAAGACTTGGAACCGTTACATGGCGAGAAAGTGAGATGGAAAGAGCCCTGGAATCGATGGATTGAATAACAAAATATTGAAATCAGAAGAAGGTATGGTGGCATGGTTGACAGAGCTTATAAACTGTATATGGAGGGAGGAGAACATACCGTCAGATTGGAAAAAAGCTGTGATATGCCCAATACATAAAAAATGAGATAGAAGAGAATGTCAGAATTACAGCGGGATAGTGTTGCTATTAAACGCATGTAAAATATACGAGAGGATAATAGAGAAAAGACTCCGGATGAGAATTAGAAGGAAAGATCGCGGAGAGTGGCATGCACGGCTTCAGGCCAAAAGAAGTGGTAATTTGACTGATATTCTGCTTTAAAATGTTTGTGGAGAAGAAGCATTATAGAATTGGAATAAGATAGCATATATGGCATTTATAGATCTTGAGAAAGCTTTCGATATAATACAAAGAGAGAGAGATTGTGGAAGGTAATGGAGGATCCTGCATATGGAATAAATAGGAAGCTGATAAGGATAATAAGGAATGTATATGAAAACCCAATAAACAAGGTTAGAACAGAGATAGGAAGTGAAAAATGGTTTGAAACGAAGACTGGAGTAAGGCAGGGAAGTGTGCTGTCTCTTCTTTACTCTTTGCCTTTACTCTTTGCCTTATATCTGGACTACTGCTTGAAGAGGATATGTGGAAGAGAGGATAGGGAATACACCTCCCTTTGTATACGCGGACGACGTGGCTGTGGTGACAAAGGAACAACATGAACAACAAGCTGCTGTGAATTCTCTTGGAATGAAATTATAAAAGGATGGGAATGAAAATAAACAGGGAAAGAATACGGAGATAATGGCGATATTCCGAAAACAGGGAAACAAACGAAAATATGCGGATAGATGGATTATATTAGTTGATAACAGGCCAATATTATTCAATATATCTATGGCAGTGATACTTTCTTGATGAGAAAGGTTCGGATAGATTTTCAGAACTGAAGCGACACTAAGAATATCAGGACGAAATACTCACTTAGTATCGCTGGCAACTTGTTTTTCAGCCAAAACCTTTCTTTAACTACAATTAAACACAATATCCAGGTTAGGTCAAACAGTAATAAAATATATATACCCATCCTAGACCAACTGATTACTTATAACGGATCCCGGCAATGTTCGGGAGCGACTTTATCAACGATACAGAAGATTAAAATAGAGGCTAAGGAAATGTGGTGTTGAAATTGAATAAAGGAGTAACGCTGATGACATGAGTTTAGGAGTGACGCTAATAACCCTGAATGAGCTCTGAGTCTCGCCATAATGGATATGCATTCAGAGAAACCAGCTGAGATGGTATGTGGAATTTTGCGGAGATATGAAGGTAAGGGGAGATACCCCCGAAGATTACTTAAATGGAGACCTATGGGAGCGAGGACCAGTAGGGGTTTGGAAGACCATTTATATATAAGATGGATAGGAGCCTGTGTGATGATGCAATTGGTGCGTGGAAGGGTGAATACGATGGAGAATGTGGAAAGGACGCATCTATTTTGAGACCGGGATGTCTGGAGGTTCTGCAATGATGCCTAAAGTCTTTGACTCAGTTTCTACTAAAAGATTTGGATGTGTGTAGAAACGGTGAGAATGATATATTTAATAATATATTCATTAGTTTATATATATATATTTATATTATTATATATAATATATATATAATATATAGGTATTATATTATATATATATATATTATATATATATATATATTAATATATATATATATTATATATATATATAATATACTTATATATATTATATATTATATATATATATAGTATTATCTTATATATACGTTTTAGGAGCAGGGTATATAGTATATATATATATATATATATATATTATATATATATATATATATTTATATATATAGTAGTATTTAATATTTATATATATAATATATTTTATATATTTATATATTATATTATTATGTATATAGTATTATAATTTATATTTATATATATATATTTATATTATTCTATATCTATTTATATTTTTTTATTTTATATATATATTGGTAAATCCTATTTAATTATAGTTTAGATTGAGATATATATTCTTATATTTATTTAGTTGTTGTTAATATCAGCTTTGAGTTCTCTCGCTCAGTGTCTTTCGATAGTGATAGGACCTTAGAGCAATAGTCTGAAACGTGTGTATATAGTGTTCTAACAATTATATGTTAAGCTCGTTACACGCTATATATATAGTTTCAAGTCCTGTAATAATCATTGAAAGTCAGAGTTGTTGAGTAATTAATAATCTCTCTAGGGTTGAGGGGAAATTTGCGGAAGATTAGGCGCTATGGTCATGATTGATCACCTCTTGTAGGGAGTCTCGCAGAGGAGACCGAGTCTGTGTTCTGTCTGTTATTATTTCATTATTATTTATTTATTTAATTTTTTATTATTTCATATTTTTTTTCATTTTATTATTATTCACTATTTTATTATTATAATTACTTATAATTTATTATTTATTTAATTTTTTTTTATTTTATTATTATTATATTATTTATTTAATTATTTTATTATTATTTATTTTATTAATTATTCATTATTATTATTTTATTATCTATTATTAATTTTTATTATTATTATTTACTATTATTTTTCAATTTATTTATTTACCTTATTTATTTATTATTTAATTTATTATTTCATATTATTTATATTATTACTTCTTCATTTATTATTATTTATTTTAATTCTATATTATTATTATTATTATTATTATTATTATTTTTTTATCTACTAATTATTATTATTTATTATTATTAATTATTCATTATTATTTATTTATTATTTTATTATTATATATTATTATTTATTATTTATTTTACTTATTATTATTATTAATTATATTATTTATTCTTTATATATTATTATTATTATTATTATTATTTATTATTATTATTCTTATTATTTTTATTATATATTATTTTTTATTATTATTATTATTATTCATTATTTTCTATTATTATTATTATTATTTATATATTTAATTATTATTATTTATTATTTTATTATTCAATATTATTATTATATTATTATTAGTAGGATATTTCTATTATTTATATTATTTGATTTTATTTAATATTATTATTATTATTATTATTAATTATTATTATTATTTATTAATTATTATTACTATTAATTATTTCATTATTATTATTTATTATATCAATATTATTATTCATTATTATCATATTATTATTATTATTATTATTATTATTATTCTGATTATTTATTTATTTATTCCTATTAAATACTTTTTCAGCTTATATATAGGAAGGTTTGAAAGAAAGATTGATTTGTTTTTCACCATTTTATGGGGCATATAATATCTTATATAAAAGTAAGAGCACACCTGGTTTCATCCACACACGACTTCAAAGGAATTTTTTTCGTTTTCATTGTTATGCTGTTTTTTTTCTACACAGTTTCTTCACCATCACTATATACTATATTTATATTATATATATCTATATTTTATATATATATTCTACTATATTAGTTTTATATTATATCTATTATATTATTAATATATATATATTTAATATATATTAAATATGTATTATATTTTACTTTATATATTATACTCTTTTATATATTATCATATTTATTATTTATTTTATCTAATTATATTTTATATATTATATATATAGTTTATATTATGTATATGTATTATTTATAATTGGATGTAATTATATATATATTATTATAATGTATATATATATTGGTTATAGGTTCTAATTTGTCTTGTTTTATATATAATTATATATATATATATTATATATATACTATATATATATATATATATATATATATATTATTACAAATATATATATAATATAATATATATCTATATATATATATTATATATTATATACTTATATTATATTATATATATATATTATAATATATATTATATATATATATTAATATATATATATATAATATATTATATGTATAGTATAATACTGTAATATACTATTATTCATACTATTATATATCTAGTATATATATATATAATATAGTATAATATATATATAATATATATATATCTATATATATAATAGTTATTATATATATATATATATATATATAATTATACTTATCTTATATATAATATAATTATTATATTACATTTTTTATTTAATATATGTTGGTTTACGCGAACACAGATCTTTAAATACTATAATAGGGGAAAGAGGATTCCTCTGAACCCATAGGGTATTGTCTGAGCTGTAGTTCCATTTTTATAAGACAGACTTATTAGCAGTCATTCTCAACCTCTTTACACCTTTTCTGATTGTCATCTTGCCATTATTTTTATCAAGGCTTTAAATATTTGTAAAAGAATTATATTTCATCTTTTACCAATTAATTTCTATGATCCTCAGATTTGTTGTTTCATCCTTATGTTACGCATTAACATAGCAAAACTGGTGCATGTATGCCATACTTTTCCTACAGTTTTTCTCATGTTTCCGTTATAGCAATTATGCTGTATACTTGCACCTTACCTTTCTTTGTTCCTACTTAGTTTTGCGAACTAATATAACTTTCTTCAATCCCAATCTAGATATTCGTATCAATCTTCCTCCATTACATCTTAAGTGTGTTATTTTATATCCATTATGTTTTCAGCATAGTGTCCAAAGTTTATTTATTTTGGTCCTGTTTTGTTTAATTTAATGTTAATCTCTCCTTTGTCTTTTTATTATATTATCTATGGAACCGTCTCTCTTTTATAATTCGTTTACAGTCATACAGATTTAGGACCCTGTACATACATATAGGCATCAGCTTCGCTTGCCTCTGTTCTATTTCGTCAGTCAAATCCCCCCAAAATTTTCCTACCTTCTCAGGTATCATGTCCTCTCTCTTCCTCTCTCTCTCTCTCTCTCCCCTCCTATCTCATCTCACCGTTTCTTCTACTCTGACTCACTTCTCTCACTCTCTCTCCTTCTCTCTCTCTCTCTCTCTCTCTTCCTCTCCGATCTCTTTTCTCTTTGTTTACAAACGACACAGCTATCTGTGTCACAGTATAAGACTCGTTGGCCTAACTCCTCAAGAAGATTATACAATTTCACCCGCGCATGAGCTGTAGTGAAAGCCGCTATAGCTATATTTGTATTTCTAGTTATCTGCTCTGCGAGATCGGTATACTTCACATAAACAATATGCCTCTTACCCACGCATGAGACATATTTTACTTCAACATCAGCATTTCCAAAATACTTCCAAACCTCTGCATCAGTTTCACAGATTATATCTTCATTGCTAGGAGCCCGTTCTGCGAATTTTCCCCAAAGAGAATTGAGGCATAGTTTTGCAATGAACCGAAGCCCTGAATTCTTCTTTATCTTTTCTCTATCCAGTTTGACCCTTTCAATTCTTTCAAAGTCTTCTATGAACTGCTCGAACAAAGGACTATCGAATCTATCTACTCCAGCAGGTAAACCTGACGCTTTGGTCTTTATCTTCAAGAATTCTTTCACGTACTCTGTGAACATTCCTATCTTAGGTGTAAAGGTCTATATCCCGTGAAGTTTTGTGATTTTGTAACCTTTCTTTAATGCTAACTCTAATTCGGGAGTGGTATAAACCTCACGGAACTCTCGTTTTTTCTCAACAGGGCCAGTACGATTATTTTCAACTGCGTCATCCAAAGCGTTCCACTCTATCTCATTCTTTGCTTTTAAAGTTTCATCGACCACTAGGTTTCTGAGTTGTATAAAATCAGTATCGTTAATAGATGTATATTTCGAAACAGGAACTTCAGCATTCCCATTGGGGAATGCTACTTTATTCTTCAATTTAAATCCTCTTTCCCCTCCATTGCGAGCATGAGCTATACTTTGACCTGTATAACGTTCCATAAACTCCTGCCATTTGATTCCTTCATAAGAATAACGTTTCTGATTACCTCGACCTAGATGAGCTATTGAATTGGGTTTCAAAAATTTGGTTTTAAAAATTCTAAAACATAAAGAAGCGATAGTACAACATTCAGTTAAACAGTCGATCTTAAACATATCTCTGAACATGTTACGGAAAGCCTCGAAACTTTTCCGTAAGATATCAACATCCTGAACACAGTATTTAATACATTCACTCTTAATATCATACTCACGGTTAGTAAATGACTCGTACCATTCAGTAAACTCATTTTTTTCTGCATCATTCATTCGATCTACTTCAAACATATCACGAGAAGGAATAGGTCCTACATAATCTAGATTAGGAAGAGTGAGAAACTTATAGGGAAAGAACCCTTTTCCAGATTACCTTCCAATCCCATACATTTTGGTAGAGCTTTTAATGCACAAGGCATATAGTTAAGTGTTTCTTTAAACTCTATGTTATCATACGATGTCATTGATAGGATATTTGTTCCTCTTTTAATAGGGTTACCTTTAATGGCATCACCTTCAGGTCTCAGCAACAATCTATTATACACAAACTGTGTATCAAACCGTCCTCCATTATGAGCGGCTACAACTACGTTGGCTTTTTTATGTGCTTCAGCAAAAGCAGCAAAATACGTAATGAATTGATCAACTGGACATTTCTCATAGATCCCTTCAGCATTTAAATTTAATTCGAAAATTTTCGTTCCTTTTGTCATGCATTTCTAACACTGTTCATCCCCTAGCTCTTTATCGCTGCATTTATAACATACTACCGTACTTACAAGTAGATATGGAACCATGTCTATTACTTCATTATTAGTATCAGGATTAATTTGATGATTATGTTGATATGTTTCTATATCATAGTAAAATGTATGTGTATTTTTTGGTTCCTCACCCTCTTGTGGGTCTTTAATCACGATGGGTTTCATATAACATTCACGCGTCCCGTCAGCAGGATTATATGTTTCATAACAAACAACGCAATACGTGTATTCACAGTCATGCTTATTTCGAAGCTGTTTATCAGGCATTACTAATGTATTACTCAAATTACAAATATAAAGTTTAGTACACATTTTCTAATGACTTTCTAAACAAGCAGCATTGTAAAATTTACGGTTACATTTAGCACAGTGCAATAATTGGTCACCATCAAGCAGCTTACCTGGGCAATTATACTTCAGGCATTGTTTACAATTATAATACATACATTCACGGTCATGATGATGTACGATATTATCTACAAAGAGGTAGCAATTAGGGCAAAAATGTCGCCTCGGATATTATTGCGTTTAAGCCCTTGTAAAGTTAAGGGTATTACACCGAGAGGTACATAGAAATAATGTTCGCTTGTTCTATCAAAACCTTAAACATATAAAGGCTTTTCTCTGTCATTTTCTACAGGTCTATGCACTACACTGAATGCTCTTTCCCCATAATTGCTATACACAAAGATTCGGCATTTTAATATTCTCTCTATTATCGCAAATTTTTCAGAAGTTAATTGAGCCGCATATACCAATCCACAGCAGTCAGCGAGATTCTTTCCCTCCTTTTTTACATCGTTAGACGCAATATTATGGGCTGTTTTACCCTTTTTATACATTTGACCCATCGCTATAGCTATAAATCCACAACTTACAGCATCAGGGATTTTAATAGTTATTCGTTTTTTATTTATTCTTTGCCGTGTCCTTATAAATAAATGACAGGTTTTCAGACCATCAACACCGTCGAACTTTACACCTGTAGGAATAATTATTCCATTCCCTGATGGATTATGCACAATCTTTATATCTATAATAAAGTCAGAATAAGTATACTGATCCCCTGACTGGAACGCAGCTTCGAGCCTTTCGCATAAATGAGATACCACATCATCGTCAGTTATTTCTCTGAAAGGTATGACTACATGAAACTGGTTTCGGGCTCCATCATTAAAAGTGAAAGTGAACCGAGCCTCGTAATCGTTGTAATTAATCTCTTCTCTTAAACGATTGATAACGTCTTGTATCATTCGATTAAAGGCATCACTGATATCTAGCCCTCTATTGAATACTCGGCTTTCGTCCACTCGGATACGATATCTGTAAACGTCAGGATCCCCTATTTTTTCCCATACCCAACACTCTTCATTTCGATGAACTCTGCTGTGAAATCTTCGTTCTTCCGTTTTTTATGTAAAAAAATGAACATAAGATAAGTAAATAACTCGCAACGGAGTAATATATATATATATATATATAATATATATATATATATATAATATTATATATTTATATATATCTATTATAGTTATATATATATAACTAGTATATAAATATATTTTATGGTATACTGTTTATATATATTATATATATGTATAGTATATTTATATATATTATATATATATATATATTATATATTATATAGTATAGTATATATTATATATATATATATATATTTATATAATATATATAAATTATATATATATATATATATATATATATATATATATATATATATATATATATATATATATATATATAGTTATATTATTTCTTATAACTATTCTATATATATATATATAGGTTATATAGCATATATATATATATATATTTATAGGATATTTTTATATTTATAGTATTTATTATATTATATTACTATATTATATATATAATATATATAATATATATACTATATTATATATTATTATATATATATACTATATATATATATATATATATAATAATTATATTATTATTATATTTATAATATCAATAAACTTTATATAATATTATATATGTATATATATATATAGATACATATAACTGTATTAATAAATATATATATAGTATATATATATATACATATAATAAGAAGATGAAGATGAAGAAGAAGAAGATGAAGAAGAAGAAGAAGAAGAAGAAGAAGGAGAAGAAGAAGATAGAGAAAGAAGAAGAAGAAAAGAAGAAGAAGAAGAAAGAAGAGAGAAGATGAAAGAAGAGAGGTGAAGAAATAAGAGACGAAGAAGAAAAAGAAGCAGAAGAAGATGAAGAAGAAGTTGAAGAAGAAGAAGAAGAAGAGAAGAAGACGAAGGAAGAAGAAGAAAGAAGAAGAAGAAGAAGAGAGAAGAAGAAAGAAGCCTAATAATAACAATAACGATATCAATAATAGTAATCTGAAAGATAGGTATATAAAATTGAATTAATTCATAATTAAAATATATAACAGCAGCAATTCTAAAAGCTAAAAAGTAGTAAATATTTCTTTTAAGAAGTATAATAAATAATCAATATTAATAATAATAATAATTAATATAATAATAATTAATACAATAATTAATAATCATAATATAATAATAATAATATCGATAAGTAATAATAATAGTATAATAATAATAATAATATCAAGAATATTTCTTTTCTTAAAGACAAAAATTACAAAAAAAATCTGTCTAAAGAAGACCATGAGGCTATATCAAACAGAATCCAAGCATAGTAATCAAAAGACCAGACAAAGGAGGAGGAGTGGTGATTATGAATAAAACCAGTTATGAACTAAAACTTAAAAACATCCTTGAATGACGTTCAACAAATTTACCATACGCTTCACCACAGTTATAATAGTGGACTAAAAAATTAAAATAATTAAAATAGCCACAATGAAATTAAGAACAGATAAAATATCTCTAACAAATTAAAAGACTTGGTCATTATACAATAGAAGGATATAGTATTATGGACTACCCAAAACTACACAAAGAATGAAAAAGACCCACCCTGCGTCCCGTAATATCTAAATTTGTTTGTTTGTCACTCATGACATTGCTCAATATTCTCAATACCTTAATACCTCCTTAAACTTAGATAGCACCGTTTATTTGTCATAAAATCTAAAAATGAAACCCTTTGTAAACTTCTTCACTTAAAAGTTTTCGTCTGCATCTGCCTCCTGGAATGTTGAATCGATCTTATTTACGATGTCCCCGTTGTAGAAAACCATAGAATATTATAATTAAACATGTTTATCATTCTAATAATCCACCTCCTCATGACATTTCCGAAAACCATATGAGGGACCTACTATTAATATGTTGTTCATGTAGCCGTTGTTCAAAATTCAAGATAGTTTCTACCTGCAAAAGGATGGTTTTGCCATGGGTTCACCTCTGGGCCCTACATTCGCTGACTTTTACATGGCGGAGCTAGAAAATGGAATTTTTAGGGAAAACAATACATTCAACCCAGTCTTTTATGTAAGATATGTTGACGACACCCTTACTATATTTAGGAACCATACAGACATTCATCAGTTTATCAACCGCTTGCAAAGCTTTTCTTGCCTCAATTTACATCTGAAACATGTCTAACCAACTCGATCAAACTTTTAAATATAAAATCAACCTCAAACAACATGGATCCTTTTCCATATTCATACATGTCAAGCCAACTCAAAATTCCATTTTCTAGCTTAATTACAGCTCCTACTCCCCAGAAGTATATATAGAAATCCAATTGTAAAACACCATATAATAGGGCTTATAATTGTGGCTCGGATTGGGAATCAATTTGATGTGGAAAGTTAAGAGAATTAAACAGAACCTGATCAACTGTAAACCAACCCTTTAAATTTAACGGAGAAAAAATAAACAAAACGATCAACAAACTCTATAAAAAAAGGACAATACGATAATATCTCTGAAAGCATTAACATTTTTTTAAAACTTCAAATGCAAAAGATTTTGATAAAGAGGATTTCCTCTTTATTTATTAACACTCACATTAAATCTACAAAGCAACACAAAAATCATTAATGTTAAACTATACCACAAACAAGAAAACTTTCTTCCTGCTTCTCTAACTAAAGATACCCTTTCAGTTAATCCAACCATGTTCGTGTACCAATTCGCTGTCCCTGATCCTGACTGTACGTCGACCGTATATTGGTTACACGCTATAAGTTAACAGATAGGGCCATACAGCACCGCTTTAACCTAGTTAAAATAAGCGAACATTTATTCACGAACATAACAAAACAACTATACCTGATCTCTCAAAGTCATTCGAACACGTTATAAGCACGCTCAGAGGATACTCAAAAGCTAAAAATAGGCTTGAGTCTGTGACTACATTAAACATTTAAGAACCAGACATTAGACATAAAGTTTTACGTATTGTCACTTAAATTAATATATAAATGAAATGCAAAATATTAAAATTAATATGTATATTTTACATTTTGTAGAATCTTGTATTATAATTCATTCAAATGTTAGAATCGAAACTCTGAAGATGTCCGAAGTTTACGGACGAAACCGGTCAGAAACTAATAAATTTAAATATCCTCTTATTTTTTAAAGCTTTCATTAAAATAAAATGAAAATTAATGAAAATCAGAAAAAAAAAATCATTTGTGAATTAGAAATTAAAAGTAAAACTTATATAATAATAATAATAATAATAATAATAATAATAATAATAATAATAATAATAATAATAATAATAATAATAATAATAATAATAATAATAATAATAATAATAATAATAATAATAATACACCTACCCCTCTGCATGAACCATCAGCATGCACATCTTGTGTAGTTTCCTCAGGAGTAGTATCTGCAGTTCCATTCGCCCCTATCGCAGCGTTAGAGGCAGAGGTCGAGGAAGAGCGGGCTGTTAGTAGCATTGCAGACATTCGTGACATCGATGACGAAGATGAAGAACGGCCGGCCCAAGCATCAGGAACCCATTGGTCATTCCCTAAAAGTTCTCGGCAAACATTATTTCGTCGTTCTGCCTTGATCATGTTGATATGAGATGCTCTAGGAACCGTCAATCGTCGTTTTGGTTGCTTCTTCTTACGACCTGCAACCGTTTTCCTTTATTGCTCGCTGCGGATTCTTCACGTTGAGCTTCACCCATATTGACCTGAGAGGTTCTAAGAACAGTCAGACGCCGTTTTGGTTGCTTCTTCTTACGACCAGCAACCGTTTCCCTTTTACAGTCATCTACAGATCCTTCCTTTTGGGTTTGTTGTTGTTGTTGCTGTTGTTATGGTTGTTGCTCATCTTTACGGATAGTACTCCGTTTTCCATCATTAGATTCGCCATTTGCATCATTTCCACCACCGTTGCTGTCATTGATGTAACAGAAGGGACAGATCTGTAAAAATATATATAATACCTATATATAGTATTTTATATATATATATATATATATATTATATAAAATAATGATATATATATATATATATATATTATATATTTATATATATATATATATATATATATATATATAATAACAAAAATCTAAAAAGATTAAAACATGAACATTAAAATTAACTTTTTTTTTTTTAAATTGTAAAATTAACTTTTGTATAAAAAAATTAAAACGAAATTAAAATTAACCTTATATAATAAA
The DNA here is from genome assembly GCA_015478945.1 of Trachelipus rathkii. NCBI lineage: Eukaryota > Metazoa > Arthropoda > Malacostraca > Isopoda > Trachelipodidae > Trachelipus > Trachelipus rathkii. The sequence goes on along the minus strand of JABUQX010010141.1, from coordinate 34,786 downwards.
ATTTAAAAAATTAAAGTTAAAATTAAAATTAACTTTTTATAATAAAATTAAAATTTGCAAATTAAAATAAAAAAAAAATTTATAAATAACTTACAGCTAGCATTTTCATCAAGTTCTGCATTCTGCAGTTACTGAACACATTGAGAATCGACATCTTTTCGTTTCGTCTACACAGATTCTGTAAAAAGAAAATTATTATTATTATTATTATTATTATTATTATTATTATTATTATTATTATTATTATTATTATTTTATTATTATTACCCTTTTAAAAATTATATGGTGTTATAATGTTTATAAAGAAAAATTTAATGAGTATAAAAATATAATACAGTTTCATGAGGTGAAAGAAAGGGCAAAATCTGGAAAATATTCAGGGTCATAAAGTCATAATCCTCGATGATCTGATGCATAAATTGAATGAAGGTATAACTGAAACTTTCACTGTTTACTCTCATCATTTAAACATCACGGAGTTTTTTATAACTCAGAACATTTTCCACCATAAAAAGTATATGAGAGATGTGTCTTTAAGCACGCAATATTTAATATTGTTTGGACAAAGAAGAGACGTAAGCCAGAATAATGTATTACCTATGCTAATGTATTACCTATGCAAATGTTCCCTATGCAAAGAAAAGAGTTTTTAAAGGTATATAAGGAAGTTGCATCTGTACCTCATGGTTGTTTAGTATGCGATCTTCATCTTAAGAACACACATAGAGGCTTGTTACGAACAAACAACTTACCTACAGAAACTGAAACTGAAACTGTTTACATCCCTGAATAAAATGAGAAAGTTAGTGAAAAAATATTTACCCATTATAAAAAATTATAGGAAATTCAGTAAAGCTGAAAAAACAAACATCTACAAAGTTCAGCTTTCGCTCGATATATATGCGAGGTGTATCTTAATCTTATAAATAATAACGTACGCATAAAAGAACATCAGAAACAAAAGTTACGTATACATAGTAACATCATTAGAAAACTCTCGCGTAAAATTAAAAAGAAGAATTTTGTTAAAAAAAAGAAATTACTGTTGATAGGAAGGGGTGTATTCCTTCCCCTATTATTTTCTATTGTGGGACCTGTTCTATCCAAATTGATGGGAGGTCAAAGCTAATAATAGTGAAGAAAGTTGCAATTATACCCTTCTTTGATTACGAAAAAAAATAATAATAATACATATCAGTACCAACAACAACAGCAACAGCAACACCCCCCACAACAACAGACTCAGCCTACTACTTTATACGACCCTAAACTGCAGCAAATGTCAAGTATCGAAAGTGAACTCACACAAATTTTAAATTCACATGTGAACATTCATGATAAAAGAGTCAGATATCAAGAGATATTACAAAAATTAATAGAATTGAAAGAAAAATATACGTGATAATACATCAAATTCTGCGAATGAACATGAGGAAACCGAGGGTAATAAGAAGTTTTAAAACATTTTAGAAACCAGTCTGCCTCCTTCGATAAAAAATAAAGGCATAGCTTTATATAATACATTAAAAGGACAAATTAAGTGGGAACCTACAGGACAGATTGTGATAGATGGTAGCCCCATTAAAGGATCAAATATCGTAGACTTGGTTTCGGATCTTGTTCGCAATTGGAAAAGAAATCATTTTATAGGATGGAATATAATAAAACAAAAATTAAGAACTATTAGTTTTCCAAAAAGTTTAATATTAAATACTGATCGCTTGGCTGATGTGGAAAATGTGTATTCTACACCTAAGGATATAGCTTCAGGCTCATCACATGCTGCAGCTGTACCCTCTCCTTTAGGGTTATTCAATAAACGAAATAACAAACGACCGTATCCCAGTGCAAAGAAATTACGAAAAATGGTTAAAAATGTAGGCCTAAAGCTATTTTACAAGTGAAACATGTTAGGGTTAAGAAAAGTAACATTACGTAATAGTTACAAGCTCAGCCTCCTTCTTGTTAGGGTTATAGTTTAGGATTAGCTTTGTATAAACTGGTTTGTTACATCATCTTTCGTCATTGCGAGAGAGAGGATTACATTCTTCTTAAATCAGTGACAGATGAAGCTCATCATTAGTTGACCGTCTGACTTTAAACTATAAAGATGGTTTCCCTTGTGAATAATAAATTTGTAAACGATATTGTAACATGGAAGATATCGCATCCAAAAGATATTGTAAATATAACTTTCCCTTGTAAAACTAGTGGGGAACATTACTTTGCCTGCACCAATTCATCTTACACTTGTAACAGACCATTATTCCTATCGTGTGAAGAATTAAGTCGTGTGTTTGACAAAGTTAATAGCTGGATAAATGAGAAGTACGTTTCTTCATCTGTGACAAATTCATGGGGAGTTGCGATCAAGGCTGGTAACGATGACGACACGAAAAGATTAACTCTTGTATTTTCACTACATAACAACATCGAATCCATCGATTTGCGCAGTTGGTGGCGGCCAAATTCAACAGGGATATTTCGTCCTACCTCCTTTGGTATATGTGTAAGTGGCAAAGAAAATATTGAGGCCTTTATCAAGATGCATGAAGAAATATCAAAACGTTTGGTTGAAGTGAATATGCTAGACGAACTTGTTAACCTATCGCATGGTATACTTTATACAATATACGAAGAACACAATATGGTCGAATCACAGGATACCTCTGTTATCGACGTTCTCAATCTTGAAAAATTCACTTTCCTTTATGAAAAAGAGATGAAATCATCTGGTTACAAAGAACAATCATTGAAAATATCAGCAAGAGATATTTATACCTATATCACAACAGAAGGTCTTGGAAGTTTGGAACAATACATCGAATGCTCACAATGTATGTTAAATACTATTAAGCGAACTCAATCTTATTAAATATTTTTTATATATAATTATGCGATTGTAATTTATATGTATCTAGTTTTTTGACACACGCCATGACATTATGTCAAAACTGCCTTTTCATGATTTGTTCTTTCCGGTAAATATATATGAAAGATAAGCAGATATATAAGAAAGATTTTTTTATATATATATATATATATATATATATATATATATATATATATATATATATATATATATATATATATATATATATATATATATATATATATTTTATATGCCTTGACAGTGAAAGTGCATTAATAGTTCTAAACATTATTTCTCTGATGTGTAAACAGCCGTACAGTTACGGTGGGTTTTCAAGGTTTAAATCAAAGTTTCCTCAAATTAATAAAAAAGAATTGAAAAAATATTTAGAAGGGGAGGATGCATCTACATTACATAGGCCTATACGATAAAAAATTTCCAACACGAAAAACGTTAGCCCCTTACTTAGATAATGCATGGCAATTACACTTGACAGATATGGTAAGATATAAAGTGTACAATGATGACTATCAATATATTCTTTTTGTGATAGATGTATATTCACGAAACTTATGGTTAAAAGCTTTAAAAAATAAAAAGTCAAAAACAGTTTCGTCAGCTGTAAGAGAAATTATAAATAAAGAAGGACGCCATCCTCATTTATTTTGGACAGATAGAGGCTCAGAATTTTTAGGTAAAGAGTTTCAAGAAATAGTTACAGAGTATCGTATAGGATACTACAATACATTTTCAATTAATAAAGCTGCCATAGTTGAAAGAGTGCAAAGAACTATAAAAGAAAGAATGCATAGATATTTCAAGAAAATGAATACATTTAAATATATAGATATAATACAAGATCTAGCTTACTCTTATAATAGAGGTTATCTTCGCACAATTAAGAAAGCCCCCGCAGAAATGATGAAGACAAAGCCTTCGATACATACTAACACAGGTCGTAAAATAAAAGATTGTAGGGTGTTAAAGGTGGAGATTATGTTAGATTGTTGAGGTTGGATGAAAATTTCAGAAAATTGTAAGAAGAGGGATGGTCAAAAGAAGTTTTTAAAGTAGGTGTCATTAGAGAATTCCCTAAAGATGGGTTAAAACTATACTATATCGAGGACCTAGATGGTGAAAAAATAAAAGGAGGGTTCTACAAACAGGAAATGCAGAAAATACGATTCGATCCCGAGAATCATGAGTATAAAATAGAAAAAATATTAGGTTCTAGAGGTAAAGGTAAAAATAAACGGTATCTTGTTAAATGGCTAGGGTACCCTATGAAGTTTAATAGTTATATAAATGCAAGTGAAGTTAAGAAACAATGATTAGTCGAACTTGTGACCATGGACGACGAGGATCATCTCTATCTAACGCTGCCTTCTTCGGCCTCTATGGATCTGTATCCATCTAATAAAATATCAGAATATACAACCCAATTATTGAACCCTCTAAAACTAGAAAGGGAAATGTATGAAGCTGGTTTATGCGAGATGATAATAAACGCTGATGTTGAGAATATACCAGAGCCAAATTCAGCATTTATAATATTTAGAAATTCTGAACATGTTAAGAATGTATTAAAAATTAATGCTAATATGACCATAGTCAAACATGATGAAATAGATTATTTCTATGAAAAATATTTAAAAAATCGAGGTCTTTATAAATTGGTTCCTGAGGTTTTTGTGGATTTAAAAAGAAAATTTGAAACAAGTCAATTATGTAAAGATTTAGTTTTGCTAGTTAATAAACCCTTTAACGAGGATAATGCATTAATCACTTTAAAATCTCCAGCTCATGTGAATTTGAAAGATAGAAGTTTATTTATTTTTCACCCCTCTGATTGGTTTCGTAAATGTAATTATGCCAAGGAAGACACAATATTGCGAAATAATGATATCAAAACATCTCAAAAGGAACTAATACGTTATATACCTTCGATGGAAGAGTATGTGTCAAAAATTGACACCGAGAGCTCATTATATTTTGTATGCATGTCTTCGAAGAAGTTTCAGGATCCAAGTGTTTCATATGTTTACAGCGATATTGTTGAATCTCAGTATGACGGTAGTACTAAAACTCAGCTGCTTAGAGCTGTACATTTTTCTAAAGGTAACAGAGCTATAAGTTTTCCTAGCGTGCATTATATACCTTTGAATAATGCACAATTTAGAACTATAAAGGTGTATATAAGAGATGTTGAGGGAAAATCATACCTATTTGATATTGGTACTGCCATGTGTAAAGTGCATATAAGACGAAAGCTCCGTTAAGTAATAATAATAATAATAATAATAATAATAATAATAATAATAATAATAATAATAATAATAATAATAATAATAATAATAATAATAATAATAATAATAATAATAATAATAATAATAATAATAATAATAATAATAATAATAATAATAATAATGGAAAGAGAAAGAGTCTTTAGAGGTTCAAGAATGCAGAGAGGTTATGGCTTAGGAGGGATCTTTGCATCGTTGTTTCGTCGCGCTGTCCCTTTGTTTAAATCAGGTAGTAAATATATAGCTAAAAAGGCAGTAAGAACAGGTGTGGACACTATCCATGACATCAAAAGTGGATCTGATCCGCGTACAGCTGTTAAACGAAGAAAAGAAGACACATCGGATGATATATTTGATGTCGTTAAACGCAAAATGCGCCGCAAGCTTACGGGTGGATTTACAGGTAGAAAAACGAAAAGACAACACCGTATCAATAATAAGAATTATTATACGAAAAGGAAGAAATGTAAAAAGGTAAAGAAAAAAACAAAAAACAAAGAGTTAAGAAGCATGTAAATAAAAAGAAAAACAGAAAGAGCTTTAAAAAGCGTAAAATTTGTAAACGGAAAATAGAAGATATCTTTGCAATGTAATATATATATATATATATATATATATATATATATATATATATTAAAATTGATCATTATATATATATATATATATATATATATATATATATATATATATATATATATATATATATATATATATATATATATATATATATATATATATATATATATATATATATATATGTAATTGTAAAATATGATCATTAAGTTTTTAACTCCCTTGAATGCAACATGCATCTCCTCCATCATTCAAGTCCCTGTTGTTGTAAGAGTGAATTAGATTTGTTCACCCTCCCTCCCACCCAAGTGTCTGTTCAAGATAGTAACTTCATTTGTGTTAACCCTGTTCATGCTATTACAAATACCGATGTACCTCTTGAATTCAATATCCCAGGTGCATCTAATCAATACTCAGATCCATCTAGTGTGTTTTTATATTTGAAAATTAAATTGGTTAATGCAGATGGGTCAGATCTCACCGATGATGCGCACTCTGTATTTCCCACATCAAATTTCTTATATTCAGCTTTTAGTCAAATTTAAGTGTTTTTAAATGAAACATCGCTAGGCGCATCTATAGCAAGTTATCCTTATAGAAGCTATATAGAGACTCTGCTTAATTTTTCCCTAGATGCCAAATCTTCAACTTTACAAGCTTGTGGGTACTACAACGTGGATGACGATAGTAAAATCGCTGATATTTATACAACCAACAAAAATAAACAACTCAGTTACTATGGGAGAATCAATGGTGATATATTCTCTCATGAAAGACTTATTCTACCATCAGTCGATACCAGAATAAGGTTAACTGGGTCTACCCCTCAATTCGCTCTCAATGTAAAAAGCAAAACAACAGCTACAACTACACTACCTACACCTGTTTTTCAAATTTTAGAAACATATCTTTACGTTCGAAAAGTAAAATTATCATCATCAAAGCATATGGAGATTGAAAAATCACTTTTGTCCGATACTGCAAAATATCCCATTCGCCGAATTGAAACTAAAATCTTCAATTTTGCATCAGGGCTTTCAACTATAAATCTCGACAATGTAATCACAGGCACATTACCACAGAGTGTTATACTAGGTCTCGTGGCTCACACCGCCGTTGTCGGTCAGTACACTAAAAATCTTTTCATTTTTAAACCTCACGGGCTACAAGAAGTAGGTCTTTATGTTAATGGGAGATCATTCGGACTTCCCTACAAATTCGAAACCCGTAAAGACAATGTTACATTGGTGTTGCGTCCTTTTTATGAATTATTTAGAAATACGGCCTCAGGGGGCGATACATGGACCGGGATCGATAGTCAATCCTATGCTAAAAATTGCAATTTATACGCATACAATCTCACTCTAGACCAGGCCCCAGTAGCCTCTAATCACCTTAATATCATGAGGACCGAAACCCTAGACTTGAAGCTGCAGTTTGAAAAACCATTGACTCATGCTATATCTGTAGTGCTATATCTAGATTATAAACAGTTGATTGAGATTGATAGGTTTAGAAACATCCTCCTTAGTTTTTAA
>JABUQX010010141.1:0-5000 GCA_015478945.1 Trachelipus rathkii | reverse complement strand
TATCAACACAAACATGACCTTCTACATGACAATCAAAATTCTTCCCTGACACTCCATCGCTCTACATATAATCATTCCATTAACATTAACCAAATGACACCAATCTTACATGTACAAAATTTACAAAAACGTAAACTCACTGAATCCTTTTGTATCATTAATTCAAATAATTTAATAAACAAAAAGGCGATTACAACATTGACACAATACAAAATAATATTCTGAGCACCACACAATTTTTAAAAAAAATCAAATTATCCAAACTTTGAAATCTAACATAACTTAATAATTTTTGCTTTTTTCAAATGTTAGTTTATAATATATCACTTCTGAAGGAGGTTCCAGCTCTAGGAACGAAAGCTCAAGAAAATATATATTTAAATAACTTGTAAATTTAATAATTTCTCTTAACTTCAACCTTTATATCTTCTAATTGATTCCTTCAAATTTCATCAATAAGGCCCTCAACTGGTAAATATTATGCACTAGCCGATTCACTGCTTTAACTCCACACGTATATATTATATATAAATATAATATATTATATATTATATATAAATATATATATATATATATATATTATATATATATATTATATATATATATATATATATACTATAATTTACAAATGAGTTTATTTCAAATAGCTGCCAAAGTTTTGGATGGAGCCTATCGGAGCCGGAGGCGAAATTTTTTGAGGGATCGGAGCCGAAGCCGGAGACAAAATCTTTGGGGGCCTGAAGCCGGACCCGGACTCGGAGCCGGAGTCTGAGCCGTTAAAAAAAGAGGCTACTCCGGCTGGCAAATAAAAAATTAAGAAATTATTTAATTTTAGTACTAAAGGTTATATATATATATATATTATATATATATAATATATATATATATATATATATATATATATATATCTATATATAATATATATATATAATATATATATATATATAATATATATATATATATATAGCGTATATAAAAAATTATATATATATTATATATATATTATATATATATATATATATATATATATATATATATATATATATATATATATATATATATAATATATATATATATATAATATATATATATATATAATATATATATATATATAATATATATATATATATAATATATATATATATATAATATATATATATATATAATATATATATATATATAATATATATATATATATAATATATATATATATATAATATATATATATATATAATATATATATATATAATATATATATATATAAATATATAATATATAGATATATATATATATATATATATATATATATATATGGGGGAACAGCTTCATACTTCTCATTTTGACAAGTTTAATTAAAGTTTTCGCATACCGAAATGTACTCAATTATCTCTTCAGCGACAACTGAGAACCTATAAACTGTTCAATTTGAGTAAATTTTGACCAGCTTTTCTTTTGTGTGTAGACGAAGCGTATAAGCAAAAAAAATAACCTTAAAAATTGCATAAAGGTACGCTTTGTGCATTTAAAAATGGATGCTAACACATGGGCAAAGCTAAATTATTTTGCAAATAATATTAGATATGTGGACGAAGATAAAAACAATATTTCTAAAATGTTAGCAGTAAAAGATACCAAATCGCAACATTTCAGCAAAAATATTCAATAATTTGTTACTGACTTTTTTAAAAGAATTCGAAATAACAAAAGGCAATAATTAGCTTAGTTACAGATAACGCATTAAACCTGATCATTACGATTGAAAAATTAAATAAGGACTTTGAGGATGAGGAACAGGAAGCTGGTAAATGTGATACTGATTTTATTGAATGTCAAAACGAAGAAGTAATGGTTGTTTTCAGAATGTATTTGGTAAAACTATGAAAAGACTGTGTTCCGATGACGTTAACATTGCACATATGAGATGTTGAGTTCCTTCTTTACAGTTAGCAGTGCGTGATGGTCTCCACAATACTGATACATCAAATTTTATAAGCAAGGCGAGACAAATAGCAAAAAAAAATACCCCAAAATTAATGGAAGTTCTAAAAAGTCAAGCTGGGGAAGTGTTAATCTTAGGTCAAGATAAAAGATGGGGAAGTACATGTCTTATGGTCTAAAGGCTTCTGCAGCTAAAAGATTATAGTAGTAGTATGATGGCTGCCGGTACTCTTGAACTTTCTCTCTCTGACAGTAAGTGGGAACAAATCGAAACCATCGAAGAATTATTACAACAACATACTTTACAACAAAAAATACTCAAACAAAAGACTTGACTGCAGGAAATTTTTTTTATTTAGCAGGAAATTTAGCAAATGACAAAAAATTCCATGAGAAGTAGGGAAAGAAAACTGAAAATAAAATACTTTTGTCGGCCATCTTTGACTAGAATCTTTCTCAGAACTGAAGATCTGATATTAAAAGCTAAGAATTCTCTTTGTGAACTAGGACTTAAAATGAATAACAATATCGAACAGAAATCTGGGTCGGAGTCAGATAGTTCAGCAGTTTCAGGAATCCTCCCTTGTAGTATCTTGTCAGATGAAGAAGTAAAATTTGACAAACAATGGGACAAATTGGAGCATGCAGAAAAGCGATTGAAAAAAACTAAAAAGACAATCTACCAGTAAAAGACATTCAACCTAAAAATCCTCTAGAAAAATACAAAGTAGAATTCCATAAAGCATTAGATGGAATAATGAAAATCGACCGGAAATCAAAGTTAACAGTTTAAGAGACAATCAATTGCTATCCTAAAATTTTGCAATATGCCGCTTGCACAACAATTACAGCTTTGCCTCCTATTCAAGTGAATGTTGAGAGCTTATTTTCTGCTTTAAAAATAATAAAATCGGATCTAAGGACATCGTTAAAGGAGGATTTTATTGATGAAGTTTTATTTTTAAGAACAATTGTTTTGAATAAATTTATATTACATATGGTCAGGCTGTTCAAAGAGAAATTATTTTAAAATTTAGGAAGAAAGTGAATTATATATATATATATATATATATATATATATATATATAATCTGTTTTGAATAAAATTATATTATATATATATATATATATTATATATATAATATAATATATATATTATATATATATATATATATATGATTCGACCGTCGCCGAGTGTGGACTCAGTGGAAACCAGAGGGGAGGCGAAATACAGAGGGACCAGAAGAGAGAGAGAGATTGGAAAGAAGAAGGATAGTCAGAGGCGATTTATTGAAGAGATGAAGTCGAATCTGGGAATCTACTGAAGATTTTATTGGAATATTTTAAGAGAAGAGAGAGAGAAAGAAAGCATTTGATTCATTCATGGTGGCTAGAAATTTCAAGGAAAAAGAAAATTACGATTTTGGATTTTAAAAATGTAAAATTTTAAACATTTAAATTTATTTCATTTGTAATCTGGGTTGGAGGAGCAACAAATTTTTTGAAATCATTTCTTTTGGCTATTTTGGATAATTAAATACAAATATAAAATTATAAAGAAGAAATTTAAAATATTAAATTGCAGAACGTGGAGCTGCGTTTCCCAAGTCTATCGTCGAGTCATATGAAGTAAATTTTCCAAATTCTCTTCCACTGGTAGCAAGGGGCTGGAAACCCCTTCTATCACATTTATCTTTCCGCGAATGTTGGTGATATATCGTTTAACATACTAATAGTAATAACAGTGATTGTGGTGATAATGATAATAATAATAATAATGTTAATGATAATTTTTAAAAATAATATTAATATATAGTGAAATATATATAACAAACATACTAATAGTAATAACAGTGATTGTGGTGATAATGATAATAATAATACAGTGTAATATTAGTTAATGAAAATTTTTTAATATAGTGAATAGTGGTAAATAATATTAATATATTGTGAAATATTGTGTAGGCATAACAATATTAATATTAAAACATAGTGCAGTGATAGTGATAGTGGTGATAATGATAGTAATGATAGTGTACAGATTAAATAATAGTAGTGAATTTAATTGTAGTATTTGTTGTGTATTGTTTATGTATTAGGTTTGTATATGTATTTATGTAAGTAGTATATGTTTTTTTTTTTTTTTAATATATTTATTATTTACATAAAAAAGCGCCCCATAGCTAGTGTGAGAGCACTCACCCAACAAAGCGAGTCCCAGTTCAACTGGTTGGGTGGGAGAATGTGAGCTATTCTCTCCTTGAGCTTGGCTTCGTTCTTCTCAGACGTTGTTAAGTGAGTACACTTCCTCCTTGATTAGGGCTCTGCCGTGAGTGATGGTGTTTATCTCTGTAAATATATATATATATATATATATATATAATATAATCATATATATATATATATATATATATATATATATATATATATATATATATATATATATATATATTTTATATATATATATATATATATATATATATATATATTATATATTGATAAAATTAATTTAACTATGCTCTCGGGCAGCTCATATCAATGAGAGGAATTTATTTTATACTTTAGATGAAGCTAAGGCATAATTTTTATGGCTTTTAGAAAAAAAATTAATTAAATTATATTCCGTAAATGTACAGGAAGTTCATCGTTCAAAAAGGAATTATAGTAAAATTTAGGAAGAAAGTGAATTATTATTCTTTTTCTGTATTTCGTAAAATTCTTATTTCCTATAAAATATTTTCTAGTTTTAATTCTAATTAATTAAAGAGTCATAAACAAACATTTAATTTCATCATACCATCAAAAATTTTTTAACAGAGATTAATGATTTTCTTAACTTACATGGAGAATAAATTATATAAATAGGGGTCGGAGCCGAAACCGGAGCCGGAGACGAATAATATAAAATCCCGGAGCCCGGTGCATGAGTCGGAGACGGTAATTTTAAAAGGCTGGAGCCGGAGCATGAGTCGGAGCCGGAGCCGGAGCTGGAGCCAGAGCCGGAGCCGGAGCCGGAGCCGGAGCCGGAGCCGGAGTCGCAAAAAAATTTGCCGGGCTCATCTC
>JABUQX010010140.1:10000-20000 GCA_015478945.1 Trachelipus rathkii | reverse complement strand
AATAAGTTGTGGCCAGGGTAACGGAGAATAAGTTGTTTAAAATGAGAGGGAAGGGATGAGAAAGGTTAATGTTGTTTTCAGAAATGAAGCGTTGAGGAGAGAGATAGTAAGAGGGACAGGAACAGAAGTAAAAGGGGAAACAACATCAAAACTAAGAAGGTTGTGGGTATTAGTGTTAATGTCTTTGGATTTGGAAATGGAATCTTCAGTGTTGGAAATGTGAAGAAGAGATGTGTCCTACCTGAGAGTTTAGCGTTAGAATCCATTTGGAATGTTGTATGTAGTTGTCAATGTTGGAGATTAATAGGTCTGAGTGGTATGTTTTGTTTATGTGTTTTTGTATGCCGTAGAACTGTGAGAGTTTAGGGAGAGTAGATTTTAATTCATTATGTAGTAAAGGAGAGTTAGAAAGGATTTGTTTAAGTTTGTTGTTGAAGATGTTTTGTGAATTTTTTAGTTTTTTTTTGTAAGAAGGGAATATTGTGTTGTTGTCATCTAAAAGAGTATGCATTTGTTAATTAATCTTTGAGTGTTGAGATATGACAATATTGTTTCCTATGTCTGAGCGAGAATTAGTTATGTTATTGTTTCTTTGGAGTGAGGAAAGGGAAGTATAGAATTTTTTGGGGCAAGTTTTGAAAGACAAAGTGTTGATGATATTTGATTTTAGTAAACCTTTAAGAAAGTCAAAATTATATGAATTATTAGGGTTGTTAATCTTCCAATTATCAAAGTCCAGGAAAAACCTTTTCAAAGGATCACTTTGTTGCATCGAAAAAGAAAGGCCATATCCTAGTAAAATATTTTCCTCCTCAGTGAGAATATAGTCTGAGATGTTAATAATCTGGTCCATAGAGGAGTTTTTTACCCATATGCAATTGTCGTAAATTTTGTTAAATTTTATTTCTAAAGACCTCTTTTTACGTGAAATTATTTCATCCTTCTTCTCATGAGCCAGATTCAGCAAATCAGTGAATTTTTCAAGTGAGTTTGGATAGGTATTATACCCAGGAGTTTTGAAAAAGTTTTGAATTTCTATAAAGGATTTACAAAAGGAGTTTTTTTATTTCCAATTTGATGTTAGATATTATTCTTTATTATTAGTAGGTGACGAAGTATCGGAAAAGTTTAAAATTTGTTAAATTTTACACTATGAGGTATTAAGGTTTTAGGTATTATTAAGTTTATTTAAAGACAATCCTTTAATAAATAGAAGTTGAAACTTTCTTAGTGTTTGCGAGATATATCATTTATATTTTGCTACCATACTGTAGATAATTTATTGATAAATATCTGAAAATTCATTTTCTTCTTTTCAAAAGGATTCCCACAGTCCTTTTACATTAAGGCATTCGTATTATATATTTTATATATACATATATATATATATATATATATATATATATATATTTTAGGGTATATAAGTATATTAGTATATATATTTTAATATATTATATATATACTGTTAATATATATCTTATATTATATATATATAGTATATATAAAGAGAGAGAGAGAGCGAGCGAGAGGAGAGAGAGAAGAGAGAGAGAGAGAGAGAGAGAGAGGCGAGAGAGAGGAGAGAGAGAAGAGAGAGGAGAGAGAGAGAGAGAGAGATGATAACAGTGCGGCTATTTAGGCCGCGCTCTCATAGAAGAGAACTTAAATTTTTGACTCTTTCATTTTATGATAGCGGAGGTCGAGGCTTCCATCAATGTTTTTCGTCTTCCGAGTCGAAAAACACGGTAACGCTTTATTTTTATTAATTAATGAAAAAAGAATTTATATTATATATATTATATATATATATTATATTCATATTATATCTTATATAATATATATATTATATATTATTTTATATATATATATATATATATATATATATATATAGGTAATATATTATATATATATTATATATTATATATATATTATATATTATTATAATTATTATTATTATTAATTATTATTATTATTATTATTATTATTTATTATTATTATTATAGTCTAAATGGATTATATCAGTTATTAAATTATTTTTTTATTATTTTTAACTTTATATTGATTGCTTAATTATTTATTTAGTTTATTATTATTATTGTTCCGAGTTATTATTATTATTTCCTAGTTTATTTTCATCTATTACTTAATTATGTCGATGTATTATTATATAATTCAGATTATTCGCCTCTTAATATCATTATTATTCTATTATTAATATTGAATTAGTCCACTTATATTATATGATTCGAATCTCCTTTTAATTACTAAATGTTAATTGTGTCTTTCGTTACGTCGTATATTCTTTTTTCTGTTCTGTATTTTAATGTCATTTTAATTCGTCATATTGTATGCTGAGAAAAATATTCAATATTTGTTACACATATTTTTTTGGTAAATAAGCAGTGTCGGTACACTACTTTCCTTCTTTAGTCCATAGTGGTTATTATATATATATATATAATAGCATATATAACTTATTGTTATTATTACTATTTATTTGAGGGGTATTATCTAATATGTCTATATGTTATAGTAATTTTTTTCCATATAATTTTGGTTTGGAAGGTTAACAAATTTTTCAAATCTAGAGATGATCTCATTGAGGTAGTTTTTTATATAGTTGTAATGCTTTATAAATTTTCTATATTTCACTCTGTCTGTTCTTTTGGGCTAGTATTACTCAATAGTTTTCATACCGCAACATAACAGTATGTAGTGGATGCTCAATTTATTACCTATATATATATATATTATATACTATGCTATAATTGGGCTATATTATATAATATGGGCCTATATACTATTATTAGTGCACACTAGTATTATTGATATATATACGCTTTTTATACTATTATATCCTGATATCGATTTATATATTATGTGATTGGAGTAGTATAATGAATTGTATATAAGTATATACTTTATAATATATAGTATACTAGTGCCGACCTGATTGTGGGTTTTATATTAGTATATAAGTAGTAATATATCCACTGTGTATTATATGGTTTATATGTGTAACTATATATTGTTTCTCTTATGGGTAGGTATATTTAGGTATATAGTATATAATATATAGCTTGATGTAGTTATAGGTATATAATAGTAGGTACTTATAATAGTATATATAGTATTATTAGCTTAGTATGTATAAATAATATTATATAGTATTAGTTTGGGCGTATATATTTACTAATTTTAGAGTATATGCTATAGTATATCAATATATATATACTTATATTGTAGGGTAGGTAACCTACGTACTATTACTGGTCCGTATATTGTATTACTAGTATATGATTATATATATATATATATATTTATTATATATATAAGCGTAGGTATATGGGGTTCTATATATATAGTACTATTAATAGCTATTTATATATATATATCGTTATATCCCTAATATCTGCAGAATACATTTTGATTTATTATCATTATTTTATTATTAATATTATTCCTCTTTATTTTATTATATATTTATTGTATTATTGATTATCTACATATTATTATTATTATTATTATTACTCATTTGAATATTATGATTATTATTATTATATATATATATTATATGTTATTGTTATTATATGATTATTAATATTAAGTTAATTTAAATTATTTTAAATTTATGTTTAATTTTAATATATTTATTTTCTATTATTACTATTGATTTATTGATTTATTATTATTATTTATTATTATTATTATTATTATTATTATTATTAAATTTAATTGATTTATTAGTCATATTAT
Organism: Trachelipus rathkii; assembly: GCA_015478945.1. Lineage (NCBI taxonomy): Eukaryota > Metazoa > Arthropoda > Malacostraca > Isopoda > Trachelipodidae > Trachelipus > Trachelipus rathkii. Next base: position 16,247 of record JABUQX010010140.1, on the reverse strand, counting down.
TATTTTTATTTATACATTAGTGAGTGTGATGTAGTTAATTGGATTATTGATTGTTTCTTAAAAGTAATTGTTCCCAATGTGAATAAGTTTGTATTTATTTTATAAATTTAGCCATTAATTTCTTCATTTATTAATATTATTACACAAATGCACGCAGTGGTTGTTATTTTCTATGCATGTCTATTAATTTTGCCTCCTCACCCTTCTTTCTTCATATCTTCCCTTGCGTCTCTTCTCCTACTTTACCCTAAGTCCCTTACCATGCTTTCATTCTTCCGATCCTTCTTCCCACACTTAATCTTCGCTGCTCTCTCTGTCACGTTGATCCTATCAAATCATTGATTATTGATTGCCTATTATGTGCCTCTTGATTTATTTGCTACTTTTATTTACATCTCATCATAATACTTATTACGTTGTGATTTGATAAATCATATTCGTATGTATTATATCATTATTATTATGATTATTCTTATTACTCTTATTATTATTATTATTTATAATTATAATTTACTACTTATTTATGTTATTGTACTGAGTTTAAATATATTCCGTTTTATCTTTTCATTTATTATTTGTATCTTTATTTAATTATGTGAGTCTTATTTCAATATCATTTATTAATAGGTATTATCCTTAAATGTTAGTTATTGAATTGTTTATGAATTCTATATGTAAAATACTAACATTCTTCTCACAGAATATATGCAAATTATTTGCAAATTTAATATGGTAATCTATTGGATTGGATTTTCGGATTTCTATCAAACTAACTTACTTATCTTTAATTCAATATATATTTAATTTTATTATTTAATTATGTATTCAATTTATTGATCTAGATTCAACTTGAGATTTAATTATTATTATTCCGATTTAATCTCAGTTCAAATTTCGATCTACTTAACTATTTGTATTGTAATGTCCATAACAAAAGTTGTCATTATCTTATCTGAGTTAGCATATATAATTTGATTTATCTTCATTATTAATTCCTTAGTTTTATTTATTAATTTTATTTCTCTAAAAATCCTTTCATTTTCGTATTCGTGTGTGTCGAATATAAGTACTATCAATTTTTAAGAATTGTAATTATTCGGTTTGTGTTGGTGTAGTTTTTATTTATTATTTAAATTTCAAGTTATTTATTTGTAAAGTAAATAAAAATGTATTTTAAAGAAGTTTAAAACTATTTATCCTCCATTATTTAGGGTGTTATAAATAATATATATTATTTAATATTTATTTAAAAAAGATATATTAATAATAAATTTTTAGTTTAAATTATGTACCAACTTTTATTATATTTAGCATTTATATTTCAAGTTTAACTATTATTATGATTAGTTATCTTATTTATTATTTATTAAATTCTATTATTAAACTATTATTATTTATTTTCTATAGTGTGCCATTATTATTCTAATGATTTTATTATGTTGAAATTTGAATTTTGTCAAAAAGTAATAGTTAAAAGCTAAATAAGGATAGTACGATATCAAATTTTACACTCCTAGTAAAATTTATGTATGATATATATGACTCATGAGTACTTTTTCACTGCTAGTTTATTAATTAATATATTATAAATCTTTAAATTGCCTCTTTTATATTCCACTTAAATTTCTCATTATTTTATCAAGAAGATTTGGCGTATAGGCTTAGAATTTATATTTGGCAGACTATATCTCACATTATCAAGCTTTAGACATTATTCTGTTACATTTAATTTTATTTATATGTATATATATTATCCATATTAATTTCATTGATCATTCGGTGAATTTAAATTTATCATAGGAAGAAATAGCTTACATACGTTGAAGGTTTAATGGGTCAATTCAAATTTCAATATGATTTATCTCAATGGCGTCTATTTATTGATTCTTTGAAATACTTTCCATAATATAAGTTATATAATGATTTGTACATTATTAGTTATTAGTTATGTTTAAGTTGTAAATGAATGATTGCTCTAGGAATGAAGTTATAAAAATCTCAGTAATTACAGACTTGAAAATTTAGGAAATAGCTTGTATTGTGTGTGACTGTTTATTCTCTCTTTTATTAAGGCTGTATTAAATTTATCTCAAATGAGCAGCACCCTTTTTATATTTATTTGTCATAAGTTCTAGATAACAGTCAGAATATATCCTTTCCTCTTTATAAATGTTATTAAATAAATAAAATAATATTCAACATTATTAAATTAGAATAAATATTCATCTGTTTTTCATTGGCATAACTGTCAGAAATACATTAACTCACTTCCTCCATCTAAAATAAATCTATTTCTTTAGTCAATATACCCATCCTATCATCCGTCATCAAAATTGTATCCTTAAATTATATTTTGTTCAGCTTATCATTAAAAAAGCTTAACCCAGTCTTGCTTGGCATATAATGTACTGCAGCAACGTTCCGCTTCTTTGCAACGATTAATTTCTCATCTCATAACTATAAGGCTCCTTTCAGTAGCAGAATTATCTTAGATTAATCATTAAGTCACTCAAAGGTCAAACATCGATGCGAGAGGAATATAGCATATTCATGTTAGTTTGATCGTTTTTACCTGTAAAATATAAAAATTGATATTATTAATAATTATGGCAACTTAAAACATTTCTCAATCAGCTTTTAATGAATTTGACCTAATTATTATTACTAGTGGGCGAATTAAGATTAATTGACATTGCATTGATTATATATTAAAGTTTAATATAAACGTGCAGGTTATTTTGAGAAATAAAATCTTTTGCTTTCTATTGAATGTCCAAGTTAATAAAATGTGACACGCAGCATTTTGCCTTTACTTTATATGAGAAAAGCGCCATTTGGACTGGAGCAAGAGAGAAGGTGTACAATTCCCCCCTTCCATCTTCTCCCCCGCTTTGACAAAGAGTCTGGGTGACGTTGGGGTAGAAGTTTGCTATTGGGAATTTATTTCTGAAAATAATATTGAGTAAAATCTAAATGGTAATATTTTTAAAGTTGGACAAATAAGGGCAATGATAATAAACTTTAGCCATCAACCAACGTGCCATCCATCCGTGCACCCAGCCGCACCAGCACCGCAACCGATCATACTAAATTCTTTTTAAAGACGCTGCAAACCGGAACAAACCATTAATGGACATCCCTGAGAGAGTGGATATAAGCCTCAACAACTTGCATTCCAAATGATCTTCTACCCAACTCACAGCAGCATCTATGTGGTGATAAGATTAACACTCTAATGCACAACCTATTCACATATCTAAATACATCTAAGAGATACCGCCGACACCTTTAATTTTTTTTTAGTTGAAATGAGATGGTAAGAGGATTCGCTGCATAAAAAGTTATGTTATAAGAGAAAACGTTTTGAAAAGTCAACCTTCCTATCACCAGAAATCTAACATATCTCTTGAGGAGGCGTGTCCTGCACATCCAGAACTAACAATTCGTCAATGCACCCGACAAATTAAGCACTCTTTATGGTAGATCTAAAATCGTAAATAAAAGGAAAGTAAACACAATATTTCCGTGTGTAAGTAATTTCCATTGAAAACAAATTGCATCACCCATTTTGCTCAAGAGACATTATCAGCAAAACCATACTTGAATTCACTTTCCCCAAGCCTTGTTGAACACCATGCCAAGCCCAAGAAAATGATTACTGAATAGAACCTTTGCTTTCAAAAACACTTTAAAAATATGAGGAAGCGCATCCCGCTATCCACACGATGCGTTTGGCAACCCTCCACTGCGGTTTTCTCCCTAGGAAAATTCTAGATATTTTATTACATTTACATGCCACAATAGTGGAGAGAGATGATCTCGAGTTATTTATTGGCCTATTATTATTATTGTTATAAATATATAAATAATAAAATATACTTATACTATATAATAATTAGTACTTAATGTAACATATAATACTAAATTTTTTACTTTCCATACTATTATTATATATTTATAGACATCATTATATATTAGGTGATATTATGATCAAAATTTAGCTTAGTATAGACTATTATATCAAATAACTAAATATGATAAAATTGTGAGTGGAGCTCGAGTAAAATATTATATTAAAAATGATATACTATTATTATGATGTACTGATATAATTAATAGAATAATATATTAGAAAATACATATATTAGTTAAAGCTTTATAAAGTATTCACAGTATTAATAAGTGTACTGCTTGTGTACTAGAAACTATATGAGATAGCTAAAGGATAAGAATATATTTTATGTAATTTATATATATATTATATATTTATAATTTATATATATATATATTTATATATTTATTAATCACACCTATATGAGAATATAATAGATATTCTCACTGTCCAATAATATAAATATATACTATTGTAAAATAATAATACACTCAAGACATCTTTTATATTCCTTATTATATTTTTTCCCCATTATACCTTGCGTAAAAAAACAATCATTATTATATCATAGTACATGATATAATGTATCTAAAGAGTTAAAATTGATAATATACTTACTGAGTCTATTGAAGAGAACTGGAATTACAGTGCAAAATTAAAATAATACTAACACAACAAAAACCTATGTAACTTATTAATCACCAATACTTTATCGTAAAGGAGATTGCAAAGGCTAATTGTTCACATATATATATATATATTATATAATTTGTTTAGTCAGTGTTAAATTGTCATGTAAATATTAATTTTTCTTCACATCTCAGTTATTGAATTTAATACTCTTATAAATACAAATATTAATTTATATATCCCTATAAATAATATTGCTTATATTTATACTAACACAGATTAATCAAATATTAAATCAACGAAAACATTTATCTGACTGGAAATCCCGCACCTACGACCTAGTATATATTAAGTATTAAAGAGCTTGTTAGAACAGTACTTCATTAATATTATAAGTTTATTAATTAACGAATAAGGTAGATTATGAACAACTAATTGTTGTTATCAGTGAATATAGTATTTAATTTATCATGCACTAATAACGCACATTAAAAACTAATGAAGTAAAAGTGTTTTGCCGTAAAAGTTATAAAATTTAGAATACGAGACCATGCTAGAGACAATTTATAATTAGAGAGTTAATTGTGAATCTTGTGATCAAATTCCAACCTAGCAGCCAATGCATTCCTACAAAACATAAACAAAATCTCGCAAAGTATCTCACCAAATGCACTTGCTCTTCCAACATCTATGTGATAATCACGTCGATCTCTGCAGCAGCAAAATTCAAAGATCTCTTGAGATGCATAGGCAACGATAGTCAGAAATTACAGCTGCCAATTTGGCAGTAAGAGATTTCAGGAATTCAGCAAATGTTTGATTTTGGTTATCGTCCGAGAACGCTTCAACTGCTAGGTATACCACCCCCGGCCGCGTCGCGCGGCGCTGCGCCACCAACATTCTACTACTACCCCACACACACATTCACAGGCACACATCTTACACAGCAACACCAACACACACACACACACATCACATCACACACACTCTTACACACACTCAACACCACCACACAGGCGATCAAACACACACATCTATATCACTTACACCAATTTTCACACACACCACTATCACACATCACACTACACGGACCCACTACATCCCACACACACACATCACACACACACACACACGAGTATATATCTATATATATTATATATATTATGCATATATGTATTTATATACTCTTAGAATATTTTTTAGATACGTAACTACATATATATATATGTAAGTTTATATATAGCTATTGATTTAATAGTTATAAGGTTGATTTAGCTAAGGCTACTATTTATATATATACTATTAGTATATATTATATAATATAAGCCTAAACTATGATACTATCAAAGAAAAACACAATAAACGTGTGAGTATTTTCCAGGTATTATTATAAAACCCCACAGGAATTAAACCGAAATTATGGAAATATATGATGTAAAATTTTTACCTAACAATTTTAAGGAATGATTGCTACAGTTGTTGGTATACGATATGTTGAATGTTATTTTTGCATGTTGTATTCCTGTCTAATAGAGGCAATGTGGACGTTGATTGGCCTCGGTTAAATTACATAGATTATTATGTCGCTCGAAATTAGATTTACTTTGGAAATTGAAAGTGACGATAAGCTTTCTTTTCTTGATATTCTTTCGAGGAGAACTGCAAGTGGTCATATTGCATTTAACGTTTATAGAAAGGAGACACTCGAGGATAATTACTTTCATT
>JABUQX010010140.1:0-7500 GCA_015478945.1 Trachelipus rathkii | reverse complement strand
CGCACAGCACCGCACCGCATCTTGGGCAGACAAGATATTTTAAAAGACATCTGGAGGCAGCGATTATTAAAATTATTGGAGCGAACGAAAATTCGAATAATTTATATAAATATATAATTAATTTGCTTTATTTAAAATCTCATTAATGATCTGGAATTAAAATATATTAATTAAATATATTAAATAAATTAAATAATTTTTAATGTTTATCAATGTTTGTTTACAAAAAGTGGCCATTATAGATTCGCGGCAATGAAAATTAAATATTTATAACTATTACTACTTCTACTATTACTACCACTACCACTATTAATAATAATAATAATAATAATAATAATAATAATAATAATAATAATAATAATAATAATAATAATAATAATAATAATAATAATAATAATCAAAGGTGGGCATTAACGCGTAAAGCGTTAATCCGTTAATTAACTCGTTAATTTTTTCCTTAACTTTTAACACTTTCGTCAATTTCGAAAAGAAGTAACGGACTATTAACGAGTTACATTTGTGAATTAACGATAACGAGTTAAAATTTTCCCCTACATCCGTAAGCCGTTACCTTAATTTACGAGATTATAAAATATTTTCTTATCAGATTTTAAATTGTATTAGATTCGATTTCAATAACAGATAAACTTTTTTTTTTTTTTCAAGGTTTCCTAAACGCTCCTGTCAATGGCTCAAAATGTTTTGGTTCTTAGCACGGTTAGTTATCATCCGTTTCGTAATGTTTAACATATTTTTCTTATGCTGTATTCTCATTTCTTATTGGTTCGCGGAAAAAAAAGATAGTGACTGTTGCCCGTTCAATGAGTCATTAACTTCTTTTATTCGTTACTTGAACTTGCTTCTTTTGTGGCTAGTGAAAAATATAAGAAGTAGGCCTAATGTAGGTTGTAATTTATAAAAAATATACATAACATATTTGTATTAAACTGTAAGTTGTATTACTATATATATTATATATATATATATATATATATATATAATAATATATATTTATATATATAATATATATAATTATATATATATATATATATATATATAGATGATAAATAAAGAAATATATATATATATAATATTTAATTATATTATATATATATAGTATATATATATATAAATAATATAGATATATTATATATATATATATATATAATATATATATATATATATAGTAGTATAATAATATATTATATTATATATATATATATATATTATATATATATAAATATATATATATATATATATATATATATATAATATATATATATATATATATATATAATATATATATATATATATATATATATATTATATATATATATATATTATATATATATATATATTATATATATATATATATATATATATATATATATATATATAATATAGAGAATATATATTTATATATATATATATATATTAATATAATAAATATATATATAGATATATATATATATAATATATATATTATTATATATTATAATTATATATATATATATATATACTATATATATATATATCAGGGGAACGTATACATAGGTTAGGTAGGGTAGGTAGTCGATACCAAATATTTATTTGAGTCTTTTTGGGGAGTAAGAATAAATTAAGATTGATAAGGAACTAAACTATTGACAGTTTATTGGAAGTGAAAAAAAAAGGACTGATGTTATAATAAAGTTGTAGGAGAGAAAAACGAACTACGATTTAGCAGAGTAGTGAATGAATTATAATAGCTAAAGTGTGCATTGGGAGATTGTGCGTGCGTGTTGCGCTGAGCGTCTGTGTCGTTAAGTAGTAAGAATTCGTATGCGTGAGTGGACGTGACGTTAGTTTTTCATATTTCAGTTATGAGTGAGAAATAGGAGGCCAGGAGGCCAGATGAGTATTTACCTGCTGGTACGAAAACGAAAAAATACGAGATTCCGAGCGAGAGATCGAAGGTTTTCGTTTGCAGGGGCGGGAAGAATGTGGAATCGAGATGAGGGAAATGTTGGATGAAGAAAGAAGAATTGTTGAGGATGAGCGCGGCTCTCTCCTCTCTCTCTATATTAATATATAATAGGGGGGTATAGGGAGGGGATGAGGTGATGAGGTAATATATAATATATAGTATTAGGGTGAGGTATGATAGTATATAAGAGTTGAGATGGTGAGAGTAGGTATAGGTAGGTAGTAGTATATTAGTATAGTATAAAGATATATTATATATATAAGTATATTATATAGTTTAGTCAATCATCCACCCAAGTTATAATCTGCTCGGTATCGGCCACTGATACAGTTATATTATATATATAATATATATATATATGGAGGGGTGAGTAGTAGTTAACCAGATAGTAGATATATATATATATATACATAAGACATAGTTATACTATATAGATTATAAGAGATAGTAAAGTATAGATATTAGTATATATATATATATATAATGTTTTCAGTTAAATAATTGAATAGTGGCAATCCGTAGTAAGAGAGAATAATGTGAGGGAGATAGTATTATTATTCCTACAATTTTGAAAGGCTGTGTAACGGTTAACGACTGACGGTAATTTCCGGGACATTCTTTTACCGAGTAACGCTTTAATTGGATTATCTCGTTAATTTTTGTGTAACGATCTTTGAAGGAATTAATTATCGGGCTGTTAACGTTTCGCAGTTAACGTGCTGGCATCGCTTTTGATAAGTAAGTGAATTAATGAAGTGATGAATGGAATTGGAATGAATGAGGATAAGTAGAGAGGTGGAATGAATAGATAATATATAATAAGGTGAGATAATAATATATAATAATATTAATAATAGAGAATTAGGATAATTAAAGACTCCTTGATTTCAAAGCGGGGTGTGAGAGCGTTTTCTGCAGATTTTTCATTGAGACTAACAAAAAATATTTTATAAAAATAACAGAGCGAAAAACGGAAACCATGTGGAGAAGTGAACTGGAAAAAAAGCTATAGTCTCGTCGAGAGGTTTTCGTATTTATAATATTGTTTATTTGAGCTCTTTATCAATAATTAGTCGTCCAGGCCCGAGTTGTTTCGTATGGACTGGGGTATAATCAATTATTTGAAAAAGGCTTTTAAAGAAAGGGAAAAGGTGATTAAATGCTCGAGAAATGACTTGAAAAAGTATATGGCGTCGCGTAGGGTAGGTAGTATAGGTGAGGATATATGAGGGGTAGTATAGTATATATATATATAGGGGGGGTATGATGGGTAGTGATATAATATAGAGTGGGTGTCGTTATATAGAGGGTGAGTAGGGTATGATATATAGTAGTAAGGGGGGGTATAGATAGTGATAGGGGGGTGGTGAGTATATATATATGATGTTGTTAGAAGAAGGGGTATTGTTAGTGTTCCTGACCACTGAGCGGGTGGCGAGTAAGAGGCGAGAGGGTCGGTCTAAGTAAAGGTTTATGGACCATTTTTTTTTTTTTTTGTTGTTTTTATAAAATCGGTTCAAACCTTTCCTTACGAAGGTTTCATAAATTCTACATACAACAGATGGTGACAACGTAATAATAATATATGGATAACATAGATAAAAAATGATAGGATGAAATGAGATGAGTAATAGATAATAGATGAGGATAGAATAAGAGTATAATAGATAAGTGGAATGATGATGGAATAGTGAATAAGGTAGTAATGTTCAATTTTCAATTCAATTCAAGAATCATTCAGCGAAGAAGAAGAGGGATATGTGTACGGGGGATATTTTCATAGCTCAATATTTTACAGATTTCATAGATCCAGATAATTATAAGAATATGAAAATAATTTCCCTAGTAATCTGAAATGCGGGTCTACTATGTTGCAACACAGTGTCGTGTGCGCTGTTGAGACGCCGAATATAATTAATAACGAATAACTATAAAATGGATTTGATAATAAATAATAATAATAATTATAATAATAGATAATAATAGATAATAATAATATAATGATAATAATATAATAATAATAATAATAATATAAAAGAACTTAATTAATAATTAATAATGAATACGAATAATATAAAATGATAGATGGGATGGTGAATGATAAGTGAATAGGAGTGAATGAGATAATAATAATAGGATATAATAATTAATAATAATTAATAAGGTAATAGGATTATTAATAAAAAATGATGAATAGATAGAAGCGAGAGTAGATTAATAAGTAGATAATAATAATAATGAATGAATAATAATAATATGAGATGAGTATAATAAGTAGATTGAAGAAGTAAAGATAATAATGAATGAAGTAATAATGAATAATAATAATAATGAATTAAATAATAATAATATATAATAAAATAGATAATGTAATAATAATACAGATAATAATAATAAAATAATAATTAAGTAATAATAATAAGATGAATAAGATAATAATAATATGAATAATGTGTATGTGTATATAATAATAATGATATAATGATAATAATAATAATATAATGAGATGAAAGGGACCAAGTTCATTTAATTAAAGAAAATTCGTTTCATTTAAGTTTCAATTATATAAGAAGACGCTTATTCTTTAATAGAAGAGATACGTGAGTGAACTCGAGCTTTTAAAGAAAGATTTTGAATTTTTCATTTTGTTTGGCGCCCTTCGTAGGGGGAGGGACGGGGGCAAAAGTTTATTAAATGCTAATGATATTATTAATTCACGAGAAGAATATGATATATAGAGAGAGATGAGAGATGAGAGAGAGAGAGAGAGAGAGGATTTTTGAAAACACATCTTTTTGGGGGGGGGGTGGTGGGGGGGGGGGGGGGGGGGGGGAAAAGAAAAAAGGGGGGGTTTTGTGGAGAAAGAAGAATGAGAAGACGAGAGAGGAGAGGAGGAGAGGAAGGAGAGAGACCTACACACACAGACTACACATTCACGCCACGATACAACTACAATACACAACAGCAGATCACACAGAGGGGTAGTGTAAGGTATAGTGAGTGGTTATATAATATATAATATATTTATATATATAATATATATATGTATAATATAGTGATGTGATATATTATATATGTAGTATGATCATAGATATATAAATGATATAGTAGTATATATGGGGATTGCGCAAACTCTAGATATGACCTCGTTTCTGATTCAACAAATTTAGAAAAACATAATACAATGTAACTCTTGGGAATGAAAATTTGTTTTTCTCATCCTGAATCGAAGTAATGAGATGAATTGTACGTTTTAAGAGAAATGCACAAATTGATGTAAGTCTCCTTTAAGACCTTTGAATCAATCCCAGTCAATTCAAAAATAGTATAAATCCTTTTCTCTACAATGCCTGGCCTGGATTGAGGTGAATTGATTCAAATTCTGAAACAAATTTGAATCAATCCCAGTCAATCCAAATAAAGTTTAAATCTTTTTCTCTACTATGCCTGGATTGAGGTGGATTGATTCAAATTCTAAATCAAATTTGAATGAATCCCAGCAATCCAAAAAATAGTTAAAATCTTTTTCTATACCATGTCTGGATTGATTCAAATTCCACTGGTGTAATTGGAAGGGGGGGGGGTAAATAATCTCGCCTTTGCCTACGGGGAGAACTTTTTCTAAATCTTTGTCAGTCAGTTACTTTTTGTCGATTTGAATTGATTAGGATTTACTTTGTATGAAAAAATGAAAAGGGTCTAAATCAGAGAGATATTCGTTCTTTGGAAGACGGATTGCTCTCCCAGGAACTTAACAAATGCTGTTGCTCTTGTCAATTAGCATAAGTTCTTCCAATAGTAGTAGTAGTACACTATCGTATTAATATCTCTGCTTTGAGGTATTATTTTGATACTACTACTACTACTATTTTACTACTACTACTACTACTAAGGCTACTAACTACAATACTACTACTACTAGTAGTAATAGTAGATAATAATAATAGATAATTAATAATAGATTAATAATAATATAATATTAATAATAATAATAATTAATAATAATAATAATAATAATAATAATAATAATAATAATAATAAAAATAAAACTTTCCTACCATATGATATGAACTCGTAATTTCATCAAAATTGGGGTTTCGATGTAATAATAATAGAGTAGAATTAAAAAAAATACAACTTTTCACTTGTGATAAGGTTATTTTCTTATCAACTCGTTCATTAACAAGCAATCAATTCCAAAATGATAAAAAAGATCAACATTCCTGACACGATCATGATCAGAATGAAATAACACTTTAAAAGTGTTCAGAACCCTGGGGGGGGGGGGGGGGGGGGCTGTCAAAATATATATATATAATGTATGATTTGCCTTTATATAAATATATATGTTCGAGGATCTATATAATTTTATCATTTTTTTATGTATGTTATTTTTGTTTTATTATTTTTATTATTTGCCACTGGAAGTTGAAGATTTGAAATAATGACCGATTTATGTAAGAATAAAAAAAAAAAAAAAAAAAATTAAAATGAATTGAAGATTTATTTATTTATTTCATTCTGTTATAAAATAACATTAATAATAACAAAAATTAGATGATAAAAATAAATTTGTACAAAAGCGCTTTCCTTTTCTATTTTCCTCAAGGGTAATAATTTACTACTAAATGTATCGTTCAGCGAGAAGCCCGAATGCAAGCCAAGCCTGCCAAAAAATGATGCAAGAAAGTGATTTGCAATAAAAATTAGGATTGGCAGAGCAGACCCTATATAATATCTAAAGGAGCAAGACTGTGTTCTTTGCTCTGCCTATTTGTAGGCAAAAAAAAAAATTGATAAATGATCTCATCAACTAGTCAGTGGCCACTGATAATAAAAAATAAATACCTACAAAAAAACTATATAATTTTTATTGTTTTTGATAGATTAAAAACAAAGGAAATATTTGGGCTAGAATACTACGCCATACAGTGAATAAGGCAAGTGTATATACAACAGAGTCCTAGAGAGGGCCTTATCATTTTTCACCCATAACTCCATACAGAAGTGCACTTCGTTTCCTACTTGGAAGACTCTTAAACAAAGAAGAGTGAAAGAAAATTTTACGATTGGTTTTTTAAGTTGCTGTATAATCCAGATCTGGTCTCCCTTCATTAGTATAATGAATTAGAGAGTGAAAGGGGATCTAATTATTAAATATTAACCAATTTGCTTTAAACTATAACTATAGAGTGAATAAATAAATAAATTTGAATTTCATTTTTAATAATAATAATAATAATAATAATAAAAGTAATAATAATAATAATAATAATAAATAATAATATAATAATATAATGTAATATATAATAATTAATTTAATAAATAAATTAATAATAATATAATAATAATAAAACAAGTTATATTAAATAATATAGAAGAGTCTATAAAATCCTATCCTTTCAGAAAAGGATGGCTCTGGATTTGACAATAAGCATTTTGGTGTAACAGAAAAGAAGGAAATCAGCAAGTTAGAGGAAAAGAGTTTCATTTCCACCTTATATAAAAATATCTCCCTTAAATTCAATGTAAAT
>JABUQX010010139.1:12500-17500 GCA_015478945.1 Trachelipus rathkii | reverse complement strand
ACAAACCCTAACACAACTTACACAGAAATAAATATACTGTTAACATTAACAAAGTTTTACACTTAATCAACAGTTAAAGTAACTAACATGAGCAAGCGTAATCTATTTCTTACTTTTTCAAGGCATAACTCTAACATATAACGTTATCTTACAAAGACACAGTAACATTTAGCAAAAAATGCATCATAACCTTGACCGATTATCATACATACCAACGACTATAGGCTAACATAACCCGCTTACACCCCTTTGGGGTGACCCCCCTCTCAGGATTCACACCCTTTCAAGGGGGCGCATCCCTCGGGTTTTCTCTCGGGATGTGATGTGTTGCTTCAGATTACCTTGGTTAATGAAAGGGTTGTTTATTCGTAAGTTTAGGTACGTTGATGTTTAAATATTAGTATGACTGCTGTGAAATTACATGATTTGGTTTATGAGAAAATGATGAGTTTTGTAAGATATTAATGTGTAAACTGAGATGATGTGTTTAGAAAACGTGAGCCAGGTAAGATTTTTTGTTGAGTTAATGTTAGGTTTGCCTGGAGAAATTGCTAATGTCTAAGTTCTTATTCATAGTTCAACTGATGTTATACTCGAGACGAAGTGACACTTTGTTGAAGATAGTGTCAATTCATAGTTCAAGATGCTGGTATCTTTGATAGATTGGTCACTTTTTTACCTGTTGCCTGAAAATGCGGAAAGTGGGAACATATCGAGTATTGTTTGACCTGGTTAGCTTACTTTACCTTTAATAAGTAGGGAATTTCAAGATGTTAGCGGATATTCATAACCTAGTATGTTAGTGCATTTGTAATTATATTCTTTTAGTTCAGGTTATGATATGTTAGCTTTATTGATGCTAAAACTTTTTGCGTAAGCATATATTCGTAGGTCTTATATAACGAACTTATTTTTTGTTATGTTTATCCAAAATGATACTCGAAATATGACTTGGATCAATAGTTCAATTAGATCATAGGGCGAATGGTGTGGGTAGGGAACTGCTAGGAATGGATTGTTTGATTTTACTGAATTTACTCATTTTACATGCCTTTAAAATCAGAAATATCGCTCTTTACTGTGATATTTTATATTCAAAGAACTTATTGTTATGTTATGTCTATAAAATTTTTGTTTATTTTTGTTATGTTTGGTTTAAAAACTTTGTGTCTTTGCCAATTATTCGTTGGGATATGATATTTAGACGATGTATGATGAATTTTGTTAAATTTACGAAGTTGATGTAAAAAAATCGGTCGTTGCATTATATTTGTTGTCAGTATGATGATTAGACAGTGTTATGCTAATTTTTGTTAATTATTACGATGTTAATTCAAATTAACATTGATATGTTAGAGATATGCTTGAAAAAAGTGGGAATAGGTTACGTTTTTGTACGAAGTGTTAGGTACTTTTCTGTTGTTTAGTGCGGAAGTTTGTTAATGTTTAGTAGTATTCGTACGTTAGGTGTGTTAGGTTTGTCTTTGTACATTATATCCTAGTTCAGTTATGTTTGTTAGCTTTATTAAATGTAAAAATTTTGTTACGTTAGCATATATTCGATGATTAGTATATAAAAAACTTATTTTTGTGTTATGTTTAATCGAAATGATACTCGAAATATGACATGGATCAATAGATCAATAGATCGAAAGGTCATGGTGGGAGGGGTGGGGAGGGGTTGATGTTTGATTTTACTGATTTTACTGCTTTAAAATCTGTAAACTATTACATTTACAATGATATTTATTTCCAACAGACCTTATTTTATGTTTATGTTTGATAAAATTTTGTTTACAAGTTATTCGTTAGCCTGTATGATAATTAGACGTGTTTATGATAAATTTTTGTTAAATATTACTGTGTCAATGTAAAATTAACGTTAATATGTTAGAGATATGTTTGGAAAAAGTATTGATAGGTACGTTTTGTATGCATTGCTTAGTTACTTTACAGGTGATTTAGATAGGGAGCTTTGTTAATTTAAACTGTTTATTAAGTTGCGTAAGTTGGTTGCAGTTTTGTCGTTGTACAATATTTTCTTAGTTCATATGATGCTAATGTTAGCTTATTAATGTTGAAACAAACATGGTAATGTTAGCCATATATTCGGTGGTTAGATATAAAAGAACCATTTTTGTGCTATTGTTTCATCCGAAATGATACTCGAAATGCGACGTAAATCGATAGTGTTAATGTAAAATTAACAATGATATTGTTAAAGATGCGTCGCGAAAAAATGTGAATATTGTTACGTTTGTACGCTAGCTAGGTTACTTTAGTGTTGTTAAGTATGGAACTTTGTTAATGTTAGTAGTTTATTCGTGCGTAAGGTGTGTTAGGGTTTGTCATTGTGCATTATATTCTTAGTTCTGGTAATGCTATGCTAGCTTTATTAATGTGAAAACAATGTTACGTAGCATATATTCGTTGGATTAGTATATAAAGAACTTATTTTTGTATTATGTTTATCCGAAATGATTACTCGATATGTAACCTGAATCATTAGATCGAAAGAATCAAAAGGTCATTGGACGGGATTTGGGTAGGGAGGGGCAGGAGGGACGGGTGGTTTGAATTACTGATTTACTGCTTTAAATTCGGTAAACTATTACACTTTACTATGATATTTTATTCAAAGAACTTATTTTTATGTTATGTTTGGATAAAAACTTTTTATTTCTCATGTTATGTTTGGATAAAACTTGTTATGTTTGCAATTTAATTGCTGGGGATTATGATATTTAGTTATGAGGTTTTGATAAAATTTTGTTAAATATTACTATGATAATGAAAACTTTGTTACGTTAGCCTATATCGTTGGTATGTATGATAATCGCCGTCAAGGTTATTGATGGCATTTTTTGCTTAATGTTACTTGTGTCTTTGTAAGGATTAACGTAATATTGTTAGATATATGCTTGAAAAAAAGTTAAGAATAGGTTGCGCTTTGCATGCAATGTTAGGTTACTTTACTGGTGTGTTAAGTGTGGGATTTGTTAATGTTAACAGTATTATTCGTGTGTAAGTTTTGGTTAGGTTTGTTTTGTACATTATATTCTTAGTTCATGTTACGCTATGTTAGTTTTATTGATGTGGGAAACTTTATTATGTTAGAGTTTATTCGTTGATCAGTATGATAATCTGACCAATTGTTATGATACATTTTGCTAAATGTTATGTTGTCAGTGTAAGGATTACGTTAATTATGTTAGAGATTGCTTGGAAAAAGTAAGAATAGGTTACGCTTTGCACGCAATGTTAGTTACTTTATGCAGGTGTTAAGTGTGAACTTTTTAATGTTAACAGTTTATTCGTGTGTCAGTTGTGTTTAGTTTGGATCTTTGTACATTTTTTCTTAGTTCATGTTACGCTTTGTTAGTTTTATTGATGTGAAAACTTTATTACGTTAGAGTATATTCGTTGATCAGTATAATTAACTAATGTTGTGATAAATTTTAGTTAAATGTTACTTGCCAGTGTAAGATTAACGTTAAATATGTTAGAATATGCTTGAAAAAGTAAGAATAGGTTACGTTTTACATACCAACTTAGTTACTTTACTGGTGTTAAGTGTGGAACTTTTTATGTTTAAAGTTTATTCCGTGCGTAAGTTATGTTATGTATTGTCTTTGTACTTATTTTCTTAGTACATGTTATGCTATGTTAGTTTTTATTGAATTG
This sequence comes from Trachelipus rathkii, assembly GCA_015478945.1. Lineage (NCBI taxonomy): Eukaryota > Metazoa > Arthropoda > Malacostraca > Isopoda > Trachelipodidae > Trachelipus > Trachelipus rathkii. Next base: position 13,816 of record JABUQX010010139.1, on the reverse strand, counting down.
TTGCGAACACTTTAATCGTATAAGGTTATGCGTTGATCAGTATGAATATTCGGACAAGTTATGATACATTTTTTGCTAAATGTTACTGTATCAGTGTAAGATTAACGTTAATATGTTAGAGTTATGCTTGAAAATGTAGAAAGAATAGGTTACGCTTTGCATGCAATGTTAGTTACTTACTGTTGGTTAAGTGTGAACTTTGTAAATGTAACAGTTTATTCGTCGTGTAAGTTGTGTTAGGTTTGTTTTTGTACATTATTTTCTTAGTTCATGTAACGATATGTTAGCTTTATTGATGTGGAAACTTTGTTACGTTAGCATACTTTCGCTGCTCTGTATGATAATTAACCAATGTTGTGATAAATTTTAGTTAAATATTACCATGTTAATGTAAATTTAACATGTTATGTTAGAAGATACATGCTTGACAAAGTGTGGATAAGTTACGTTTTTGTATGCTATGTTAGTTACTTTACTGTTGTTAGTTGTGGACTTTGTTAACGTTAACAGTTTTATTCATGTTTAAGGCGTGTCAGGTTTGTCGTTGTGGGTTATATTCATAGTTCAGATGATGCTAAGTAAGCTTTATTGATGTGAAAACTTTGTTACGTTAGAGTATACTCATTGATCTGTATGATAATTACACACGGTTGTGATAAATTTTTGTTAAATGATACTATGCTAATGTAAAAATATTAGTGATTAGTTAGAAAAAGTGTAAGTAGGTTACGTTCTTTGTATCTATGTTAGTTACTTTACTGTTGTTAAGTGTGGAACTTTGTTAATGTTGACTGCTTATTCGTGCATAAGGTATGTTAGGTTTGTCGTTGTACATTATAATCGTAGTTCATTGATGCTATGTTTGCTTTATTGATGTGGAAAAACTTCTGTTTACCGTTAGAGTATACTCGTTGATCAGGGTATAAAGAATTTGTTTTTATGTTATGGTTATCCAAAATGATACTCGCAAATGTGGACTTGAATCATAGATCAATAGATCAATAAGATCAATAGATCAAAGGGTGTTGGATGCGGGTTTGATTTACTGATTTACTGCTTTAGGGTATGTTAAAACACGGGACAATTTTAGTAAAAAATATTGACCTGAATCAATAGACCAACTTAGATCAATAATCAATAGTCCAATAATCAATGATCATGCGTTTGGACAGAGTGTAGGTTAGGTTGTTTGATTTACAGATTTACTGATTTAGGGTATGTAAAAACGTCATTAAGTTTTTAAGTTATAAACAAAAAGGAATAAGATAATTTATTTATTATATTGTTTATTTATTTATTTATTTTTTATTTTATTT
>JABUQX010010139.1:0-2500 GCA_015478945.1 Trachelipus rathkii | reverse complement strand
AAGAGCAAAAGATGAGGTCTAGAAGATGAAGAAGAGAGAGGTGTTTAAAATTTAAATTAGATTAAAGACCGGGAATGTTTCAGAAATTAATGAAAAAACGGAGCATGTGCACAAGAGAAAACCGGTAGCGAAGTCATAGCGGTACCAATTTCATCACCGGAGACCATTAATTCCCAAGTAATGATGGGGTCAGGATTGGGAAAGGGGCATTGTTAGATGCCTCTCCTCCAGGCATCTCCCAGGAAGGTTTACGTTTCGACATTTCAAGTTGTTCTTTTTTATTAGGATAATGTTCGATCATATGCTCGTATGTCTGAGGGTTAAATGTGAAGATGGGTTAGGGAAGTGAATTGAGGCACCCCATAAAGACGAAAGTACACTAGAGATACCCTTCCAGAAGATGAAATGCAAAATGGACAAACCAAGGGCAAAAGAGAACAGAGGAATTCACATCCATTACCTAACACTCCTTTGATTATGCCAAATGAGGGTATTTTCATCGTTTTAAGCCGGCTCCACACATGCGGATTTTGTCGAACCCTTTGCCAAACACCCCATGTGTGTATGGGTCATTTGTGACAAAGCTTTGCTCATTTGCTTGATTTGCCAAATGCGCAAATCTTTTCCACAAGCGATGGAAAAGATTTGTGAATATGGCAAACCCATCAAATCCCCGTACACACATTTGTGACATTTGTCAATACTTTGGCAGTGCAATTCAAGTATATTTGTTCATATGCGGACCTAACTTATTATATACGGTTATAAAAATTCTTGATAAAAAAAATGTGTAGTGCTTATATCAATATTAACATAATTTTTTTTTTTAAATATGTTAATAAATTATGAAATAGGATTTAATTTTGCTTCCAATTTTAAAATATTTATTTATATATTAATATTTTAATATTTTTTTTTTTTTAATAATTTTTTTTTTTTTTTTTTTTTTTTTTTTTTTTTTTTTTTTTTTTTTTTTTTTTTTTTTTTTTTTTTTTAACATACCAGGCTATAGTACTTTTATTTTTTTTCCATATCTTTTTTTTTTTTTATGTTTTACAGCTTATGTCTGATTGGTAACTGTCGTGCCTTGTTACGCGCGCATTATTTTGATTTGACAATATTGGTTGCGGTTGCTCGTGTCTCCAAATGTTTTGCGATAAAGTCGGAATTTGTCAAATACGGTGATTTGGAATGTGTGTATATGCGTATTGCCTGTTGAAAAGGAGACTATTGTAAAGCGATATGTTGATGCTCTAGAAATCGTCGAAGATTCAACGGGGTTTGCGCAACCCTGCATGGTGGCTGGAGCCCGCCTTTAAACGTTGCTCACTTTTTTATATATATTATATATATATATATATATATATATATATAATATATATTATAGTATATATAGGTTATGTATATATATATATATTTTGTGGGGTGTTGGAGGTAATGAGTGTATTATGTATATAGTAGGTGGTGTTTGTTAGGTGGGTATGGGTTGTGTGTGGCGGTTGATGGTAGTATGTAGTAGTATATATTTTAATGGGTGGGTTGATATATTGTATTCTGTTTGTACTGTTATAGTATATGTTTTGTGTTATATAGTTGGTATTTTTATGTAATATATATATGATATATATATGATTATTAGTATGTATAGGTATATTATTTGTATTTATAGATGCGTGTGAGTATAGTTTTGGTGTATTAGTATTAGGTATTATTATAGGTTGATTATGTATTTATTATTAGTTATAGTTATAAGTTATATATTGTATTATGATAGTTGAGTGTGTTGTATTATTGTGTGTATTTATATATACTAGATATGGTGTGTATGATTTGAGTAGAGTGTATATATATGTGTAATATTGTATATAGTTATATATAGGTTTAATATATATTAGGTATTTTAGTAGGGTATAGGATTATATAGTTGGGTTTCCTCTCTGTTGGGCAAAGGCCGAAGGCTATTAAAATGTCCGAACATTGAGGTTAGAGTGGCAAATTCCCCTCGATATCATGACGTGGTGATATAATGGGCAATTGAAGTCAGCAGGTAGTTGGGTAAATTGATAAAGAAGTGTTTGTTTTCAGATTTTGAAGATGAAGTACATGCGAAGATTGAGCATAGCGATTAAGTCTAAAGTCGAGAATTGGACAGAGAAAGAATGAGACTGTGTTTACAAAGGGTGTCTACACGTGTCATTCTCAATGAAAGAAGTATGCGATATAGAGCAGTTTCGGAAGAGCAGTGTCTTGTTGTAATAGCTATAGTTATAAATAGAAAATCGTGTCACAATAATTTCGAAAAGGCCATAACTGGCGACTAAGAGAGGTTTGTGAACGGCAAGAAAGTTTTTGATAAGGACGAAAGATTCTTTTAGACTCCAATTTTGAAGGCTCTGTGAGTAGATAGCAGCCTTCAAGCATGTGGGATAACCACTCTGATAGGCGATGGAGGGAAGGCCCATGCCTAGTGAGTGAAGAAATGCGAATTAGCTGGGGTTGA
>JABUQX010010138.1:30000-31877 GCA_015478945.1 Trachelipus rathkii | reverse complement strand
TCAATACTAGTGCAAAAGTATACAATCCATTGTAAAATCTCTTCAGTATAATGGAGGTTGGGAGCAGGTAGTGTGGTGTATTTGAGTTGATCACCGTCCCGCACCCTGGTAACAATTATATTAATATGTTGTGGCTTAAATCTTCAGGTGTGGGTGTCTGGATTGAGGTTGTTGCTATTGCTGTTGTTGGTTGCTATAAGATATATATATATATATATACATATATATATATATATATATATATATATACATAAGTTAAGTTGTTATATGCTGGTTAGTTATGTGGCTAAGGTTGGTTGCTATATATTAGTTATATCAAACATCCGCATCTGCATCCGAGGATGTTAAAATCAAACATCCGCATCAGCATCCGCATCCGCGGTTGCGAAAAAAATGACATCTGCTGCATCACTAATATATACAGTGGCGGCAAATACAGTAAAGCATATATATATATATATATATATATATATATATATATATATAGTATATATATATATATATAGTATATATATATATATATTATATATATATATATATATATGAAATTTTTTAGTTTTATGACTAGAGATCTTACATCTTATAAACTATATGACCTAATAGAGTGCAGTAATACATTGTTGTACTCCCTGAAAATAGCTTAGTAAGTGAAAATGTATATATATAAACAAAATTGTTGGTAGTTACAGCGAAATGGAATACATTTATAAATCCTGGTAAATTTAGTAGTTCGGAAAATGTTAAAAAATAAAATAAAATAAATAAATAAATATTAGTGTTAGTAATATGAGGAGAAAGCCTATTTAACACCTTTTATACTCGTTAAAATAAATAGACTTTCTATTATAGTTAATTTTTTTTAACTAAAGGGTATACCGCACCGTTGGCAGGAGTCGGGGTCTCTCGGCCTTCCGGAACTACGCATGGGTAGGACTATTTCCTCCGGGGAGGGTCTCCGGAACCCCCGCTCTTTGGTATTTTTGGGTGTCGCGGAGTTCTCCTCCGCCCCTACGGTATGGAAAAACTCGCGGTCCCCTTTCTTCTTCCCCTTCGTCGGCTCGAGCCCCACATTGCTGTAAAATAAATTTTTACAAATAATAAATATATATACTATGTCCCCTGCTCCTAACCTAAAAAAAAATAGCCAATATTTATTTTATTTATTTTTTTTTTTTTAAATTTTCCTAACTAAAATTTTACAAGGATTCCAAAAATGTATTCCTTTTCGCTGTAGCTATTGTAGTTTTTGAGATATATATATATTTTTTTATTTTTATTTTTTTTTTACAGTTTCCGCAATAAAATTTTACCATAGAGGATTAAAAACAATGTATTCCTTTTCCTGTAGCTATTGTAGTTTTTGGGATAGGGAGTTGTAGTTTTAAACCAAATCACCATTATATATATATATATATATTATGTTATAGCAAAGAAAGATTACGATATAGCATATATATATATGTATATATGGTTGTGGCACGTTTCATGTTATATATGTTAGAGCTTATATATATATATATATACATATATATATATATATTATATTAGCAAGAAGTATAGCATAGTATATATGCGATATATTTATATATATATATATTATATATATATATATATATATATATATATATATATATATTATATAGAAAAATTTACTTTTTTTGATTTTGAAAGTATTGAATATTTTCAAAGAATTTGGTGAAACCTCTTCTCTGGAAAATTTTTTGTTGAATAGGTATGTGGCTATATATCCTACTAAATTTTTAGGACTTCTACCTTTCTTTGGTAGTTGTGATTTGATCTAAAAATGCAATAAAGTAATGTATTGTTCGCAGGTTAGGTTAGGTACCTAACCTAACCTATGTTGATGTAAAAAAATT